>WBMZ01009105.1:0-167156 GCA_013400975.1 Atrichornis clamosus | reverse complement strand
GCCGGGCCGGGGCGGGGCGGCGGGACCGCCTCCGCTGCAGCAGCTCTTCCCGGAGGGAGGCCGCGAGGGGAGGAAGGTCGGGGTCTGGTGCTGCCTGCGGGGCTCGGGCCGGGGTGCCTGCAGCCTGCTCCTGGCTTTTGCAGGAGCAGCAGCTTCCAGACCTCGGCAGGGAAGGCGTTAAAAGCAAAACTTGCCCCTTTTCTTCTTCCTTTTTTTTTTTTTTTGGCGTGGGGGGGTGGGGTGAAATTTTTTTAACCCGTAGGCATGCTCCGAGTAGCCAAAATCACTCACAGGTTAGGCAGGTGAGTGTAGTTGGTGTTCGGGAAAACACCAGAGTGTTTCTAGCATTTCTGTCCGTGCCTTTTCAGGATGCAAAGGGGTCTTTATCAAAAGTTTTATACCCATTCATGGACAGTTTCTGTGTCAGATCCAGAAGAATGCAAACCTTCTTTTGTTGGTTTGGTGATGAGTCAAGGACTGTCATTCAGCAGAACAGGGGCTATGTTTCTTAAAATTTGACTTTACAATGGAAAAAATCAATGTTCAGAAGTATCTAGTGAAAGTTTGAGCCGTGTCATGTTTTGGGTAAATGGACATCTCATATTTTTTGTTTTCATTTGAATTGCTAAACCAAATTTAATTCAGAGCTTACTTTGGATTCCTAGGTATAGTCTGTGATTAAAATGAATTTTAATTAATTCTACGTTGCACTAAACTGTCCCAAGACTGTCACGCACCAAAATCCTGATATAAATCCGTATCTGTCTGTTCAGTTCCTAGCTCAGACATTTACTTCTCACAATAAACACACACAAAGAAATACTTAATCTTTAAAAAGACCTTAGTAATCAGTATGCCCCATCCTGGAAGTTTACCCAACCCCTGCCAGGACTTTAAAACCTCAGCTGTGCACACTCTGCAGTTAGCAAGCCAAAGGCCTTTTTCAGCAGAAATGCCCCCTTCAGATTCCTGGCTTGATAGGCACTTCTCAGTGCCCAAAGCTGCAAACTGAGATGGTTTGTAAGAGCTTTATTTTTGAAAAGTGTTGGCTGCTTTGGTTGTGAAGAACTCATCAAGCGCTGTACAGTGTCTGAAGAACTCAGTGTTCATCATCTAGGATGTGAGCAAGGAGTCTCCTGGACGAGGTCTCTCAGGGGCTCGTGCAGAATGTGAAGCACAAGAGTTTTGTAGTATCTGAAACTGTAGTATCTGAAGTTTTCTTCTTGAGTTGAGATAACACCCTCAGAGCTGCTGCTGGATGCCTATTTTGAACTCTGCAAGTGCTCATGAGCTCAGGGGTGTTTTCCTAGAAGGGAGAAGTGGGATTTACTGCCTGAATTTTGCTTTAGTCTAGAGATTGCTCCCTGTAGTGTAAAGGTACTATGTGTTGGACACCAGAATCTTCAGCTTCACCTGTCCAAATTTAGCATCCTAACATCAAGTGGGGAAACCAAGTACTCTTTATTGCCTCTTCTTTTTCCATCTCCTTCCTTGCACTATTGTCTCAATTCATGATGGAGTTTGATGTTTGAGCTATGCTTAACAAACTAGCATTTCTTAGGGACGTGCTGGGATAGCGATTGTTTGATTCCCACATGATCCCTAGACAGGAGGTAAGCACTTCAAAATTCACTTCAGTAGATGAGAAATTCAGGGAGTAACCCAGGAAAGATGGAGTCCTCCAGGAAGGTGCCTTCCAGCAGTGCTTTTGAGACTTGGTGGAAGCATTTTCAAAAAGTAGCTTTATCAGAGGATGTCACAGACAGGATTTCCCAGTCTCTGTGTCATGGTACTGTGCTCTTGCATTCTGTCCAAGGTGTCATTTACATGCTGATGTGTTCTGTTGGTCACCTGTCCTAGACTTTAACAACCGGACCAACCAAACAATCTTTGATGGGGCCCTGGGAGTCGGTAGACACCTCTGATGATAAAGGGACTTCAGCAGGTTTCATTCAAAAGCTTTGAAAATTTCTGTCTCTCCTTGTATCTTCAAGCTGAATGAAGTCAAGTTGCTGCAAGGTCTAAGTATTCAAACAGCAGCTTCTAGTTTAATTATTAGAAACCCTCTTGGTAATCACACTCAACACCTGTTGCAGGTTTTTGACTTCATTATTTTGTAATGAGAAAGTATTTAATTGTATTTCCTGTCATTTTCCTTTTCAAGTGCCATTAATGGTCCTAGGGATGTGTTAGTCATTAAGGACTAGACTAGACGTCTTGATTCAGTTCATAGGTCTGGCACAGGCTCCTGACATGATGTTAGATGAGCTACTTGGTCTCCCTGGACCTTGATGCTTCTTCTGTAGAGTGGCTATAAAATGCGTATTTCTCAACTCTTGTCTAGTCAGTGTGTTAGTCAAGTGAAATGGAAGCTGGTAGAGGGCATATGGTTGCTTCCTGTGAACACATTAGAAGAGAGGGAGAAGAGCTACTTAAGCTAAAGAACAGTTTTGGCAGAACAAATACCTGTAAATAAAAGGGGGATAAATTTGAGATGGAAATTCTAAGAAAGTTTCTCCTCATCAGATCAGTTGAGTGCAAGAACAGTCTTCCAGGACGTTTCAGGTGTGAGAACAACCTGGTATGTAAGGTGTATTTCTACCCCTCCTAAACTTAAAATGCACTGTGTAGGCCACAGCTACTTGCTGATTCTGTCCCTGCTGCTGCTGCTGCCTGGCTGTGATGCATCTAGCAGTCCTGCTGCTACTTCTCTAATTGTATCACTCGTCAGGTGTAACATCTCTTTAATTTTGAGGGGATAGAGTCTCTTAAAAACTGGCACGTGCTCTAGCTGCCTTTAGCATGGACCTTAACCAGTTAGTGAGCAGAACTATTTGGCATGGGTGTCACTCTAGCAAAGGTTCTATTCCTGTCTCATATTTCCCAGAAACGGCATCATTTTACCTTGTGAGACAGTGAAATCTGAGTGGAAGGATGATGGGGATCATTAGTAGTTTTGCCGGGTTGGTGATTCTGAGTTTGGAGTTCTTTCTAAAGGTTGACAGGTGTCAACATCACTTCTGGATGTTCAGATATCACTTCTGGATATTAAAGGTTGAAGTTTTTTAATCTTTAAACATTTCCTATCTCTTTTTCACACTCTCTAGGTTGCCAGATGGATGCCAGAGACAAGCAGCTTTTACGCTCCCTGCGCCTGGAGCTCTGCACAGAGGTGCTGGTGGATGGACTTGTTATTCAGTATCTCTACCAAGAAGGGATTCTCACGGACAGTCATGTTCAAGAAATAAAAGCCCAGACCACTAGTCAGAGGAAAACCATGATGCTACTTGATATTCTCCCAACCAGAGGACCCAAAGCTTTTGATGCGTTCTTGGATTCCTTACAGGAGTTCCCATGGGTTAAAGACAAGCTGATGATGAAGCGTAAGGAAATGACTGTACAAGATCCTTCAGGTAAGGCTGGGATTGTTGTTGCTGATATTTTGAAGCTTGTTCTCGAGCCATAATTTTAAAAGCATTGAATGTACAGTAACTTCAAGTTATGCATCATTTAGACTCATGATACCAAGAAAAGGGAACAGTCTCAGTTTCCTGCAAGCCAGTCAAACACCAGGAAATATTGCAAAGTTTGGGGCAAGAGCAGTGCAGAGTTTCAGGAGACAAGGAGACAGCAGGAGGGGATGCCTTGGGAAAGGCTGGGATATAGGAGGACCCATAATCCGTTGCCTCAAAGGGAATGGACTATAAAAAGTAGTTTTGACTAGCTGCAGATTAGTGTCATCACTATCCATACTGATTATTGTTTAGTTCACAGTGGTTTGTTCCTGAATCACTTGTATTTACAGAGTTTTTATTTACTTTTATTACAATTTTAATGTAATTTTGATTTAGTACTGTATGCTAATTTAGATTTACTTAATGTATTATATTTACTGGAGTGCAAATATCTAGGATCATTACTTGTATAATTGCTAATCATTGCTTCTTTTTAAAACAAAAGGAGGAGCTAACTGATTATTTAGTATAACCTCTGGCTATTGAGCATTTAAATATAGTTCTAAAACTAATTTTCTGGACTTAATGTTTGTTCAGAAGTGATTTCTTTACCAGTCCATGCATGCAATTGCTGAGCTGTTTTGAAGTCAAGATGGCTGCTTAAAATGCACATTTCCTGTCCCAGATTCTGGCAGCATGCACTGGCTGCTAATCTCATGTTACCAGTGAAGTAGTGAAATAGTCCTCAGTTGGGGACACCTTTTCCAAGCAGTCTGATTGGAAAGTACTATTTCTGCAAGCCCTCCAGCCCTGCTCTGCCCTCATCTGAGTTTGGTCATACATATTTTGATGCACATGACATGTGATTTTTCCAGTGTCAGTGTGCTTTGCGTGAGACTGAAAGCCTGTGAAGAAGGGTGACTAAGACCCGTTGATCATCATGTGCACCTGCGTCTCAGTTAGCTGCATGTTCAAGAACATTTTGTCAAGATCTGCTGGACAAATCTGAGATTATTTTACCCTAGGACATTTTACATGGAATATCGTGACAACTGGTCTTTCTGTTGGGCTCTGTGGAGGTTGCTCTTCAAGTTCTCAGCACAATGCAAACCATGGCATTGGGTGTGTTGGAGAAGGCCTTGCTCCCAATAAGTACTGTCATGCTAATGCCCTGTATTGACCTTACAAATCAGCCTGTTCATTTGATAATTTCTGCTTAAGCTGTTGAATAACCCTTACAGTTCCAGAAACAAACAGCCATTAAGTACAGTTGGGATCATGTAATTTGTTACTGGAAAAATTGTTAGCAATTTTTGTTCTTTTGATTGTTTTGTGGATTGCTTGTTCCCATTCTTGATCGCTTGTGACTAATGTGCTGGATTTATGCATATCAGGTTCTCCAGTTTTGAGTGGGCTGACTCTACTTGTCCTATTGCCAAATTTTGTGTGTAAATTAGAAAAGGCTTCCAGATTAGATCAAACGTTACTGTTATTTTTATGGTGGCAATACAGAGTGTAAGAATAGGATAAGAGGCAGAAAGCCAAGTTTGTTTTAATATTTAGGCATGTTCTTTAGAAACCAAAGAAAGCACCATCTGTGCCCTAATAAATGCTGAGTGTGCCCTGGAATGAATTGGAAACTATGGTGGCATCATCAGCGCTGATTACATGCAAGAAAATGTGGTTTGGGATAAAAAGCTTCGCTTTGCATTCTAACAACAAACTTGGAAGCTTTTGTCTTGGCAGAATACATGAGCATATGCTTAGCCTTAAGCATGGAAAAAGCCATTGGCTCTAATAAAACTATAAGCATATTTAAAATTAAATGTGTTCTCTAGTGCCATGCTAGATAACTTCTGCCTTATTGGAAACTATTCCTATAAATGATTATTTGTCAATGGCAATTTGTTTTAAAGAATCTGTTTGTGGTGGAAAAAGCCTGCCACATACACACTATCCTTCTTTTAGAAGGATAAAACTTTTAAAATTGAAGTTTGTTTTATGTCCCCGGATTTTGAAATATTTTTTTTTTCCCTTTGAATCATATACACTGTGGACATTGAATGCTTGCTTTTCACAGATTAAAATTCTGTTACCTTAAGCAAAATATCCTCAGTTTTTGCAGATCCTTTGCAGGACTAAGGACTGGTAGCAAGATGATCCTTGAAGGAAGGTTTTATTTTAGTCTTTTGATTCTCAATGACTACTAAAAATGTACGATTTTTAAAGTCAGTAACTAAATAGACTATTAGATGATGTCTATCTGAACCTAAAAACTGGCATCTACACAGTGATTTTTTTTTTGTGTAGGCCTTTGAATTATTTTGCATTTTGTTCAAAGACATCAGGCTTTCTATCTTTGCTTCAGCTGAGGAGTATAGTTTGTTGGTTCCTAGTTAAAAAAAGAAATCACAACAATAATAATTTAGAAACTTTAAATTTATTTTCTTCCCCTAGTAAAAAAACAAGCTGAAACCAACAAAGCAAACAAACAGTAATTTCAGAAAGTCAGAAATAAAATCATTTTTGTTGATGTTGTGTAGATATGATCTGGTGGACTGAGCAGCTATGAAACAGAAGCCAAATTCTTAGACCTAAGCAAGACACTGCCACTGACTCATTGTGAGTCTTTTGAGCAGATTCTCTCAAGGCAATGGATTTATTGATTCCCAAGCTGTGTAACGTGGTGTAATGTTCATGGAACAGTACAGAGTGGAACTGTAAATTGGCCCAGGATTCAGCCCAGATTATGCTGTTTGGCTGCTTGCAAATAAAGGAACTTTAAAACCTCTGATATCCTGAGTTTTATTGCTGAATGTCAGTTGACTTAAAAATAATAGTTCCGTATACTGTTACTTGATGTAGCTCCAATAAACACAGAAGACCTTAATCCTGCAGACCATGAGGAATAGTTTTTCCATGAGAATCAGGAGAGTGATGTGCAGGCAGGTAGGGCCACTTACATCTGGGTAACTGAAGCAAAGAGACCCAAGATTTCTTCCCCCTGCTTGTTTACTTTATGCACAGAACAGCCTTTTGCATAGGGTCACCTTTCTCCTCTCTCCTATGGATCTGTCAGATGGCCACAGCTTTGGGGAAACCTTTTTGTAAGGTAGGGAAAGCATAGCTGAAAAACCCCAAAATCTCAAGAAGGAAATTTAAAGTCACGTGCTTTCAGACGTATTTATGACTTTAATTGATTTAAAGATGAGAGGGTATCCTTCTTGCTTGTATAACAATCTGTGATAAACCAGTTCACCCTGTGCAGAGTGGCATTGCAAGACTTGAACATTGTAAACATCAACCGCAGCATGAGTTTCTGGTTTTGAAGATCAAAACTTCTGCCATAGCAAGAGTTAACAAAATCGTGTGGGTCTGTTTCATTGGTAAAAGACTAGTCTGGTTTTTCTGCCCTAGTTTGGATAATTTTATGCCTTAGTCAGGAACATAAATCTTCAATATAGTCTTATAATTCCTACGAGAAACTACAGCTGTTGGCAAGAGAATTCCCTTCTTTCTAGGAACAGCAAACAGTTACCCAATATTTTTTGCACTGAATAAGAAAATACAAGCTTTGATGGCATTTGTTTATCAGATTGTTTTTCTAATCTCTCTCCGCTTGGGAATTTCTCAGCCCAAGTATTATATTTCTCGTCATAGTACATGTGCTATAAAATAATTTATTTCTAAAAGTGTTAGTACTGTCCCTCTCTGTAGTATAGATGATTTCTCCATTCCACAGGAAATCGCAGCATACTGAGAAACAAAAAAGTCTGAGATACGGCATTTGCCAAAGGAATCCTGGAGCAGTTGCTGCTGTCTGGCAAATGTTAGTGAATTTAGGGTAACAGAATTGCCATGTACTCTCACAACTAGGCAGGGAATATGTTCTAATGCATTATTTTGTTGTGGTACCTGGTCAACATTAGTGTCCTGTTAGACTTGGAGAGGTTTTTTGATTTGAACAGATTTTAGTGTGGTTGAGGTTTTTCCCTGGATGTGCGGAGGGTGTGTGTTCTCGTACAGCTATACAAAGCTTCATGTTGTGTAACACTTTGGATGAAGCATGCAAATACAAAACAAAACAAAACATGTACTTTTTCTGAGAAAGCCAGACATCCTTCCATCCCCTCCCAGCTTTCCCAAAGTCCTTTTTCCACAGACGGGTTGTGGATTTCTAAGAATTTGGATTCAAATGCAAAGTATTAGTATATGAAGAATTTTAGTAGCTCTTCTTACCTTTTGTTGGCTGCTTTCTGCCCTCTTCCTATCCTGCTTCCTCTCCCTTCTAATGCAGTGAGGAAACAGGCTGATCTCTTGCCTTTTCCATTTGGCTGTCAGGAGGGCAGCTGATGAATCTCTTTTCTCTCTCTAAAATGGTGGACACAAGACAGTATTTTTTTTTCTTTCTTCTCTTTCCCTCCCCTCTCCTGTATAGTCCAGTGGCAGAAGGGGGAGTTTCCTCACATGTATGTCTGAAGGAAAGGGATGGGCTTAGCAGCCTTGGCCTCGCTGAGTTGACCTGGAGATGAAGGAATGCCCTGGTGCCACATCCTAATGCCTGGAGGCTATAGAAAATGTTCTCTGGTCATCTGGAGTGATTTGAAGGCATCCTCATGAAGGCAAACTCTTTTCCACATTCCCATCTCCTCTGAAAATCCCCTGTTACATTTATGGCTTTGGCTGTGTTCCTGACCGCAGCGAGATCTGTGAAGTCTGGCATTAAAGATTTGTGCACACACTCAATATTAACAGTATGCATCGTGACATGGACACATAATCAATTTCTCTGGTTCTGTGGAGCATTCTGTGTATGTATTTTAGTTTAATGTGTGTCTGGATCTAAGATTTTTTTTTCTTTCTTTCTTTCTTTTTTGCATTTGCTTTCTTTTTTTGCTGTGTTAATAAGCAATTGTCTTTATGCTGCTTACATCTTACGTTTTCACTCCGAGAAGCCTGAGTCTTAGGCATCAGTGTTAGGAAATACAGTGTTTTCAGCCTCAAACAGTTTCTTTCAGATAAGTAAATGGGAAGATAAGCCCATACTTGGTGTCATCCTCAGTAACACAATTATGTCAGGCTAATAATAGTATAGATTTAATAAAACTTATAGACCCTGGAAACAAGAAAGGAGGAGTGAGTTCTGGCAAGAGAGGTGTTCAGACCAGCAGTGCCCAATCAACTACTCTTAACCAGTGCCACTAAGAGGAAACAATAGGTAACTGGTATTGAAGACTCCCTGGTGTAGGAAGTGGAGACATCCATGTGTCGACCAGACCTGATGCCTTCCAAAGTTTTGCTGCTTCGCCAGGGACTGGATTCAGGACATTACAGAGGTTACCAAGACCTGGCCAATCATCATACTTTGCTACTCTCTCATGTGGATTGTAGCAATACTTCAGCAGATTAAGAGTGACTCTGGGGCTCAGTGATACCATGTGAAGGGATTGAACCCAGGCAGTGTTCTCCATCCTTCCAATCAAGGGGAAAAACATGGGCAGGGATGGATGCATCCTGCATATTCACACGTCTGTGCACTTGCTGTTCTAGCAGCACTTTGGACTCTCTGGCCACAGGACAGTTTTCAAGAAATGGGGACTGTCAGGAACAGATGGGATCAACTCAGCAGTGTAGGGCAAAAGTGACTTTACCTGCAGGCGTGCTGGTGCAAAGTGGAAGTCTGCACAGTTGTAGCACTGCAATGTTACTGGGTTTGCAGAGACGTGGGATAGGTCACACAACCACAGTGCCATAGTGCACAGCGTCTTAGGTTCTTAGCCAAGGATGCCATTGCAGCCTCTTCAGAAGGGTATCTTGAATGCCAGAGCTGTGCTATTGCCTGGGCAGAAGGCTGATCAAAAGCCTGGGTTAGGATCAGAAGGGAGATCAGTAAGAGAGGCATTGTGGTGGCACCTTCAGTAGGGCTTGTCGATCAAAAGCAGGTGGAGCCTGTAAAAGGGAAGGTAGCAGTTTTCTGGTACCTACAAAGAGGATACCAAGGTAAGGCAGAGAGGGGCTCTGCACAGCAGTGCATGGTGGGAAGATGAGAGGTGAAGCATGTTGGTTGCTAGGTGAAGCATGGGAGGTTCTGATTCGCAATAGGGAGAGTTTTCATCATAAGTGGAGTCAAGAAGGGGACTAGGGACCCAGAGAGATTGATTACTCTTCAGCCTTCAAAGTTTTCAAGACCTGGCTGATCTCAGGGCTGATCTTGCTTTGAACAGAGGGTTGGGCGTGAGACTTCCTGACCTGATTTTCCCTATGATCCTGTTAAGTCTTCTTAAAAGTGCTTCTTTCGGAGGTCGTAGTTGTCAGGGACACTCTTAACAACCCTGGTGCTTGCTGGAATGTGAGACAGTACAACGATCCAGGGGACTTCTGGAATGCAGAAGGTAATATCTTGATGAATTTCCTAGGCAAGTAGTGTAAGGCAGGTATCCTACTGGCCTTGCTACTCACAAGCAGGGAGCAACTGTTCAGGGATATGTTTGTTAACATCAGTCTTGACTGCAGTTACCATGCAGTGCTCAAGTTCAAGACAGAGAAGAGAGGGAAGCAAGTAATAGAGCAGAGGTCTTAGACTTTAGCTTATTTGTGAAACTGGTGGATGATACAGTGTAGGAGACAATTCTGAAGGACTAAAGGACCCAGGAGACCTGACTGATCCTCGAGGAAAACCTCTTCAAAGCACAAAACTGGTCCATTCCTATATGGAGGAAAAGCAACAAGCGTGGAAGGAAGCCAGCTCGGCTGAAGTTCCAGCTGAGCTCAAATTCAAAAAGGAATTGTTTAGGAGGTGGAAGTGAGGACAGGCTACTCCAGAGCAATATAAAAGCATTCAGTGGACTTTTACGGTTGGAGTTGTGAAGGGCGAAACGCATCTGAATTTGAAACCTTTCAAAGATGTGAAAGATAAGTTGGGCTTCTACAGGTCCATTGGCAGTGGAAAGAAGAGTAAGGCAACCAGTGCAGAAAGGCATGGAAAAGGCTGAGTCTTCATATGCAAAGTCAGCTGTCAGTTGGCCCTGATCTCTGTGTCTAATAGTGGAATTTGGATGGCAGAGATGCTGTTTGTAGTAAAGTTGAGTTAGGAACTACTTGACACAAATCCATGGAGCTGGATGGGATGTGTCTGAGAGTGCTGAGGGAGCCAGACTCTGTCTTTGAGAGGCTGTTTTCTGTCACGTTTGGTAGGCTGTGGTAAGCCAAATGCACAAAATGCAGTAGAGTAACGGGGAACAGCCAGCTTGGGTATACCACAGGTAAATTAAGCTTAACCAACTTGATTCTTGCTTTCTATGATAAAATGGCTGCCTCTGTGGATGACAGCAGCAGATTTCATTTAATTGACTTCAGCAAGGCATTCAGCACAGTCCCATAGCATTCTTGTGGCTAACTGGGAAGATATGGACTTGAATGGGTGACCTGCACAGAAAGAAAGGTTGGACCACGAGTCTAAAAGGATGGTGGTCGGTGGTTCCATGTCCATTTAACTGGTGGCTAATTAGGAGTTACACTCCTCAGGGCTTACAGTGGGACCAGTTCTGTTTAGCCTCCTTGTCAGTGATCTGGGTGATGGGAGGGACTGTATCTTCAGGAAATTTGTAGGTGAATTAACTTTTATTTGCTCACTTGTGAGTTTGTGTTCCATGGCCTTCTGAATGGTGCCCTGCAGCAGGAAGACAGGATGACTCCAGATTCCGGGGATAATTTGACCCAGGAGAGTGGGACTGCCTCTCAGAGGGACCCTAGCAAGCTGGATGAATGGGACCTCGTGACATTCAGGAGAAGGAAGTGTAAAGTTCTGCACCTGGGATACAGTATTCTCACAATTTTGTGGGAAAACACAAGGTGGGCACTGACTGACCAGTTTCAAATCTGCAGAAAAGAAGCTGGATGACTTGACAGACAGCAAACATGATGACAAAGACTAACCACACACAAGACTCCATCAACAAGAGCAAAGCCAGCAAAGCAGATTGAGAGAAGTGATTATTCCCCTTAACTTTGTAGTAGAAGGCTGTATTTAAAATACTGTCTAGCTTTATGCCAGCAGTACAAGGGAAAGATTGACAAACTAGGGAGTCCTGTGGAGCACCACTGAAGTGGTTAGTTCGATGTAAACTACGGGGGAAGGCTGAGACAGCTGAGTTTGTTCTTGGAGGTTGGAAGGCCAAGTAGACTCAGAAAAAGTGAAGTTAGACACTTCTATGGGTGTGTTGCAAATGGAAAAGATGTGTCAGGCACAAGTTGTAGTGAGGGAAAGGTGGTTGAATATAATTTAAAAAATTCTCAAGACAGGTTAAACACTGGCCACAAGAGTTTGCAGATCAAGTAGGGTTGCCCAAAGAGGATGTGGAATCTCTATCCTCAGAGACAGTTAACACTCAACAGAACAAGAATCTGAGCAATCTGATCAGTCTTTGAAATTGGCCTTACTTTGAGCAGGAGATTGGATTAGATGACCTCCAAAAGTCTCTCCCAGCCTAATTTTTTCTGTGTTTTGGTAAGTTTGGCATTGAACTCTCTGAACTCAGTATGTGGGATTTTATTCCAGATACATCTGATACTGACACAGGATACTTTGGATGTGTATGTGTAACTTCAAGTTCAGATTAGGAATGTGTTTTTTAAGTGAATGGGAGTGTTAGAATTACATTTCTTTCAGATTAATCTAAACTGGAAAATGGTCTCTGAGTGTTCACAGAGTCCATACAACCAGACTAGAACCAGTTAGAAGTGAAACGTTACAGCTGTGTGTAGTCTGAACACCAGATCCTCAGCATGGTCTATATCAGTCTTTAGCTTCTCTCCTGTTGTTCTGTGCTGCCTGCTAATACAGATGTAGCCTTCTCTGGCCAGGGGATGAGGTGGTTTTGCCCATTAATACCTGCTATCTTGGAATCCTTTCTTCTCAGAATTCTGTGTTCATACGTACATACAGATGTAGACGAGCATCATCAGGGATGTTGCTGCATGCAAATAAATGCTTTTTTCCCCCTCAGATTATTTAAGTATGTCTATTTCCCTGAGTTTATAGTACTGTTTCTCATCTTGGAGTATGTTCATTTTAAATGGCTTATAGAGTTCTCACTATTATAGTTTTCCATTGGACAAGAGGTCTTAATTCTCTGTCATTTTTTCTCCTCAACTTGCATTGCGGTATGATAAAATCATGCCTGTGTCTTATCTTTCTAAAAACATGCATAGCTGCAATCCTCTGTGATCCTTGAGATCTTTTGTTAGTTGTTGCCAGCTGCCCACAGTTGGTCTTGTTTGGAACCATTGAAAAATTTTGTACAGACAGTGATAATGGTTTTCTGGAACAGGCTGGAAACTTTCTTGTACAGACTTGATCCTGCAGCTTGATAAAGCCACTTGTAAACATAAAAAAAAAAAGGAAGATGCAGTTGTTATTTTTGCATTATATAGTCATTGCAGACATTCTGCCCATACTAATTAATGGTCCTTGTGGCCCATACATATATGCTAGTATGTGCTCCAGAGTAAATGAGAAAATTCCTCTTAAGATTCTCTAGGTTTGTTTTCATGAATTCTTTTCTTCATTAATATTCTTCTTCAGAGCTGACCATCTCTTCTTTTAACACCTTTAGAATTGCCTTGTAGCATCGTATGAAAATGTTTAATTTTAAAATTTTTCTTACATGGAGAAAGTCTATTGTCTTCCATAAATAAAGTCTGTGCAGGCTGTTTAAAAAGCAAACAAACAAAAAACAACCAACCAAGCAGATAACACATTCACCTTATCTTATCTGGGTTGTGGAGGCTGCATAGCCGCCCAGAGTCAGTAAAAATGTTAAGTAGTGTCTCAGTAAAAGTCTGACACCAGTGAAGTCAGAGGCCAGACTTCTGTTGACCAAGGCAGGACAAAGGCCTTGCCACTGATGACTAAAATGTTCATTCTGGTGTAGGAATGAGTGCTATGTTGTCTTCCCTGCACTGACATGGCAGCATGACTTGACCTTCAAAGGAAAATAATTTCCACATCTGGAAAACTATTACTAGTTCAGACTCCGCACTCCTTTTGCCTGTCAACTGAGAATACCTGCAGTGATGTGACTTAATTCTCACCAGGAAATGTCACTTCTATGGCAAAGGTCAGGAGGTTCCTCTAGAATAGTTAATTACACATGGTTAGTGTATCTTGAAGCCCTCCCTGCACTGCCATGTGCACCTAAGTTTTCCAGATCTGTTTACAGTCATATATACATTAACGTGAAGGAGAACTAGAGCACCCAAGGATCACTCATTACCTCCCAGTGATACAGTTTATCTTGTTAGAAGATTGATGGTTTTGTATACAAGACTATTAAAGCCGATTTTTATCTACTTGGCAATTGTTTGTGTAAACAGAAAACCAATCTTGTTGCTTCTTTTTCCCGTTAGATCTTTGTTCCAGTATACTGTCAGATTTTCTTCTTTTCTTCCTGCTCTTGCTTTTTCTGTGAATAAATTTGTTGATACTCATTAATGGCCCTTGTGGCCTATAGATACACACTAATGCATGCTCCAGAGTAACTGAGAAAATTTGTAATTGAGTAATTCATTCTTGTAAATGAGAAAACCTCATATATTGATGTATTGGCAAGGAGCTGTACATGTGTTTTGACGATCTCCACTGCTGCGAACTGAAGTGAAGGTTTGGTGTTTCTTCCAATTTACATTTAGAGAAGGAGCCAATTTGATTTATGCTATAGGGTTTGTGTGTGCAGGAAATAAGCATTAATGTATTGGATCAAGGTGAATAAATCAACTTTAGTGCACCACTTTTTCAGTCAGCCTTCTTAATCTTACTGTTTCACCACCTTGCCTGGGGTTTTCAAAAGTACTCATAGTTAATGCAAGCTCACTCAACCCTTCTTTCAAGGTCAAGGGTAGCTCCCCTTGGCTTTAAAGAAGGCAATTTTAGTCCTGTGCAGACTCTTTAAAAAGTCTTACCTTTTATTTGTAGTTAACAATATGTTGAGTTTTTTTAACAAACAGCCAATTTCATTTCTTGGATCTTTCGAATAAAATATGTGCTAGGATTAAATGAAAAGACTTTGCACAGGTAAAGGGCTGACTAAGTCCCTTGACAGCCCTGGGGGTCTCTGACTGGCTCTGATGACGGGTAGGCTTCCTCCACAGGCAGGTGGTGCTGCCTTTGAGCAGTGGCATAGGAATCCTCAGCAAAGTAACTGTTGAGAAAGAAAATCTGGAATGAAAAAGAAAGCCAGTACTTTCTGGTATTTCTATGTGAAGAAAGTATTTATTTAAATATTATTTTATTTAATGTAGGCAACGGCTTTGTTTGCTCAGCTTTTCAAAGTGATAAGACATTCTTTATTCGTACTCCTCTTCCATTTAATTAACAGAAGATTAAACTAATCTTCATATTCTTGAGCAGCAATTGCTGCAGTTAGGGTTGCAAAACACTCTCATCACCCCCTTGGTTCATGTACTCATAGTGGATTTGACAAGTACATCTGCAAAGTGCTTGTGTTAAAGGCAACATCAGGTTATAGCTAGAAATGCTAGCCGGCTGTTTGCAGTAGAAATTAACTCAGGATTCTCAGGGCATTCCTCTTGCAGGCACCTGGATCCAAAATGGGGAGCCTTTCTTTCCCCAGCAAGCTGTTGGTTGCTGCTTCAGCCAAGTGCCCAGGCAACGCAGCTCTTGCCGTCAGAGCTCCCCAGGCGCTTCAAAGCCTGCTCTGGGCAGGTCCCAGGCTGCCTCTCAACTGTGCCAAGCAGTGCAGTCGCCACTCACAAGTGATGTTGGGACACATGGCCAAGCGTTTCTCCGGCAATTTCACCCACGGGCCAAATCCTGTGGGCGTTTGTGGCACACACCTGCCAGACAGGGCTGTGTCCCTGCCAGCAGTTGGCAGCGAGCTCTCCACGTGGAATGGTGTAATGTTGAGATGACCCCACGGTGTAACAGGTAGGATACCACCTCGAGACTTAATGTCTTAGACCCTTCCCTAGTAAGCACATCTATGGTTTATACAAGCAGTGCCCCCTCAGTTGTGTTTATAAATATTGCGTGGAGGCGTCGCTCCAAGAGAGAGCTCATATATTGACTAGAATAAAGTCCTTTCCAGTAGTTGAAGGAAATGTATCTAAGTCCTAGAAAGAGATAGGGCCTGTGTTCCTCTCTTCTTTGTTTCATCTGGGCTAATTGAGGCAACTTCTTAGTTGGTGCACTGGCCTTTGTAGATGCCCTTCTTAACGCCCCTAAGCTTCCCCAGAAATTGTGCATGGATTTCAGCAAAATAATTCGGACCTGTTCTGAGGGAAGACAATTGACTATAAACCTGTGTCTCTGCCTTGCACTTGCATGGAGTAGAACTGACCTTGTAACTGAGACCCTAGTTTTGATTTTTTGTTTATATGTTTAATTTGTCCTAGTTATTGTACACAGCAATGTTAAATGTATCTGTTCAACTAAGTGCAACCCCCTTTTCCTATGCAGAGGACAGATACATACACTGTGCTTGTCTCTTTAAAGTTGTTACCTATGTTAGGGATTGTTCAGCTTCCAGTATGACCAAGGGGTAAAGTATAGAAGAAGAAATGAGTAATACCTGTTTAGCAGAAATGTCTGTTGTTTATTAGAAGGCTGTTATCATGCTTCTCTTAAGATAAAGTTGTCCAGCTCCTGGCATGGCGCTACATTGATCTGATATCTTGCACATGACAGAGTCCTGAAAGGAGCATACCATTCTGGAGTCTCCAGAAGGCAATAGTCATCTTGCATGCTGTCCATATCCCAATTAGTGGAAGCACATGCATTGCTAAAATTTAATTGGTATAGCTATTCGAAGAGGTCTGAGCGAGTATATTTTTATTGTCAGACTCAGCCTGCAAATATTTGTGTGACTGTGTGCTTATTAGCATGCTCATTGGCCTCAGTCAGATTACTTGCTCCAAATTTACTTCAATTATCCACAAGATTGGGCTATTTTTAATATATATATATATATATATATTTATACACACACATATACAGAGTTTGTAAGAGGGAAAACAACCGTGTTTCCACTGAAGGAAGAACAGGGAGTCCAGGGGGTATTACAGGCTTGTATGTGTCTTTTTTAGGTTCTGTTAGCATTTTTCTTTTGTTTTGCAATTTCTCACCTATAGTAGTGTAAAGAATAAACATCAAGTAATTTAGAGAAAAAGTGGATCTCAATAGCATGGTGCCTTTCTGGTTAGTCTAATATCAGGAAGAAATGGACTGTAAATGCTGCTGTTCACTGGAGTGTTATGCTCTAGCCTGCTGCATGACAAGGTGTTTTCCTGGCTAATGCTGATCAGACACATTCCTAGTGTGATTACATGTCCACTGCAGTGTTCATTTTGCCATTGGTATGTGCACCCTTTTACAAAATTCTTGGCATACCAGGCTCTGGTTTAGAAGATTTATCCCTGGTTTGTTTTGCTTTTTTTCTTTTTTCACAAAGCCAGATATGAAGGGAACTGTGATTTACTGCCTTGAATTTAGGATTTAACAGCTTTTGCTTTCAGTGCTCAGTAACCCATGCACTTGGTAAAATTCCTCCTCTATCACTGAGTATTTTTGTTGTCTGTTTAAAAAGGTGTTGTGCTGGGGTTTTCGCCTCTTGCTCTGCATGCACAAATGTATTGCTTCTTCTCATTCAACAGTCCTTTGGCAAGTGCTGAAATCACTTAGGGACTTTAAGAAAAACAATCTTGATAATTATACCAACAGTAATCCCATGACATTCTCTGTAAGTCTTCTGTAATTACCTGCAAATGTTAGGAAAGGCAGAACTAGCTTTTTACTTTTGGTTATGAGTCTTTTACATTGGTCTTGGATTGTGTGTATTTGTTAGTGTCTAGCCCTCCTAAGAGTGTCCCCCAAGACAAAGTACACTTCATCTTAGTTTTTCAACTTCAGCATTCTTTTGCTAAATACTATCAGATATTGGGTAACCTTTGTTTGTAAAGCTTCAGAGGTCTAAGTTAAGTAAATATATAGGGTGTCCATGTCTTGATATTGCTTTCATGGCAACTGATTACTCCTGGTAGGGTTATGAATTATTGTGCAACCATCATTCCTAGTGCTTCTTGTACTAAATAATACGCTGTCTAGTTAAAATTGCAAACCCTTCCATTTATGTACAGACAAACACTATTTTTTATGTGTTGTCCTTACCTTGTATGTTCATATTGGGAAATTTGTTAGCATGTCAGCAACATTGTCTGAGATATACATATCCAGACAAGCCTAGAGCTCTTCAGACTTCATCACTGTCTTGCATTACTGCCCGTGGGTAAATTATGAACTCTTGCCACACGTGGCTGGAAAATGCCAGAAGTCCTAGAATTGGGGATCTAATAACTTTGCTTAATTAATTAATTGATTAATCCTGGAGCATCAAAGCAGGCACACAGTCCCAAAGCATGCCTATTCCTGGTGAGGAGAGGGAGGTGGTAAGAGATTCTGTACTGCCAGGCATTAATTAGCCATCTGATTTGGCGTCAGCTAACATTTGTACACCTCTAGGGTCTGCACTGATAAACAAAGTCCTTTTCTCATCTTCTATGTGGTGTGAGTAGCTGTAAGTGTGGCTTTTTGCTATTTTTATTGCTCTGTTCCAACTCTTTTCCTATTGACTCTACGAGCTGTTGTCACAGCCCTTTTTCCTCCCATAGAGCTATCACTATTTAGTTACTCAGACTGCTAATTTAATCTTGTGCATCAAGAAAAGCATTTCTAATGTCGTATTAGAAATGAAAAGCTACTCTGAATAGATTACTTCTTGTGCTTTATTAAGTAAACTAATATGGGAGCAGGGAATGAAGTCCTATACCACTTCCATGAATGCCCAATTCTAAGTGACCCCATTTCTCCATATCTGGCTCCAGTCATGTCTGTGCCACAACTTTTGAGCCTTTTCCCCATTCTGGATAGATTTTTCCTTCTTAATTTACTATTTTCATGTCCATAACCATTTTACAGATCAGTCAACATTATAACATGTATTTGTTTTAATTCTGTCATGTAAAGCACATTGGTCATACATACCAGAGAAAAGTTTAATATAATTTCTGTGAATAAAATGAATGTCATTGTATTACATCTGTAAAGATCTAAAAGCAAAGTTATTAATTGGACCTTTCTCTAGGATTTCATGCTTTGCTTTGGTAAGGATGTTTGGAGTGAGTACATTATTACTTCATGTCTTTTCTTACCAGCTTCTGAGTCCAATGGTAACACAAGGTTAAAAAAAATGTCATTGCCACATAGAATATATAAAGCTTGAAGAGCTGTCTGCTTTGCCTTACCAAAGTTTGGGGAACTGCTGTGAGTTATCTGCATGCTTATTAGGAAATAACACTGAAAGGGGATACTGTGTTTCAGGTTTTGGATATAATTTCTTCCTTGTGTGAAAAATTGTCAACACCAAAATGACCCTGAAGCAACCTCCTTCTATTAAAGCATTCATCTTTCTTTTACAGAGGTAACATTCATGCTTGTTGAGATGATCTTTTATCCTTTCCAAGATATTATGTATCTGATATAAATTCTAATGTACAGTTATGATTACTGCTTTTTCCTTAAATCATTGCAGCTGTGTAGCAGATATCCACTGATTCCTGACCACAGCTGATGGGCTTACTCCTCATACTATGCTTTACAGATTTCCTGATCTTGGTTTTCAAAAAGGGGCTTTCTCAGGATGGAATCCTAATCCTATCCTGTCCTATCCTGTCCTTGTATAAGCTACATTACAAATTTACCAGTGTTTTTTGCCTTGCCTTTGAGCTGTAGGGATGTATAAGGCTGGTTGAAGAATGTTTTTTTTCTCACCTATGGGATCCATTATGTTATTAGTAGTATTCCTTGCCCTATAGCAGACTTGCAGTTGCTCAGAAAATTTCCTTAACCCATCAAGTCGTAGCTGTAAAAAGAGAGATTGCCTGAGGTTTTGTTCAGCATTTCTGTAATATAACCACTGCGATGAGAGAAAGGACAGCCACGCTGGGTCTGTCTTGCTTAATATACCCATGGTGTCAAGGAACCCACTGTTAACCTTTGCCAGGCTCTGTCAAGCTGAATATCCCCGGTGCCATGAGAAGGAAGCTTGACTGGGGGAATCCTAACAATGCAACACGACCTCTTTCCACTCCATTTTGATGTTCTATCTCCAGAGAGCAATGTTATCAGAGATGCCTTGTTTGAAACTTCCCTTTGGTTCTCTGTTCTTGTATTTCTGGAACACCTTGACCCTCAAGCCTCTCTTTTACCTTGATAGTCACATGCAGTAATTTTCTTGGTTTCCTAACATCTAACCCTCTGATACCTGTCCCAGATAGGAAACCCAGTCAGAAATCCAGTCAGTGGTCTAGGAAAGAATGAGATTGAGCATTTAATCCCAGTGTTTCCAGTGACTGCCTTTTTAGGCATAGGTTTTACTACTCAGCTTGATTTCTTCATTTGACTGGAGGTAGCTAATCAAAATTCTGTCTTTTAACACCACAGTCATAACTATTTTCATGCAAAGTGATAATACAACACTTACGTGAACAAAGTGCAAATGCCACGTCTGGAACGCCAAAATTGAGTTACCTCAGATGCAGAGGCAGAGGACAATCACTCAAAACAAGGTATGATTTATGATTAAGATATGGGAAATGTACTATTTTAAAGTCTTCCTCACCCTTTTCAGATTTATAAAATGAATATTGGCATCTGCACACAAAGGTGTTTGGTGCTTTAGGAATGCCAGAGAGCATGTAGCAATTTGACAGAACTACAACCAATTCTACACTTGTTTTTGCCTACAGGTTCTGAGGAAGTGATGAGGGCTGTTCTCGGCTTTGAGTGGGTCACCCTGTTTTGGTAGCTTGAATTCAGAATGTATGTACATACCTAAGGAGTTTATTTCCTGTGGAAAATGAATTTATTTTAGTAATTGAAACAAGATGTTTTTGAACAGAATTGGTGCTTCTGGCAGACCATGATTCTCTTACCTTGTGGTGTACTGAGGCTGGCGTGAACCTTTGGCTGTGGGAAGTAAAACAACTGAATATGTTGCTGTTCCTGCTGTTTTCTAATGGGGAAATCTGCATTAAGTGAATGATATTTAGTACTGAAGAAAGCTAAATGGCTTGTCTTTAGAATTGTTTTATACCACTTACTCTTTTCCCTCTGTACAAGTTGGATGTGTTTTGCTTTAGGCAGCACCCAGGTGTGCTTAGTCTTCTCAGAAAAGTGTTCTGCACTTTGAACAAGCAGTACATAGCAGCTGGAGCTTTGGCCTGGTACAGGAAGTGTGTGTCAGTTACATTTATATTGTAAAATGCACCAGAATTTAATTTCAGGGTAGTTTTCTTCATGACTAAAGCCAGAGGAAAAGCTGAAGTTTTCCTCTTGTCTACAGCTGTTTTTACAGTTTCAATTAATCTTCAAAGCTCAATAATTGGCGTAGTTTCATTACAAAGTCTTGAAGTGGAACTTTAAAGGATCATTCTTGTTTGAAGATAAAGCCAGTCATAACTCTTCATGCTACAAGTTGAAGATTTAACTTTTGGGTTGTTTTTGCTGTTGCAGCTTTTTCTGAACACAAATGAACTCTTCAAAGGAAGAGTAAGGAAAAAGTGCTCATGATGTATGAAGTTCTGTCCCTTCTGTGTTTTCTCATTATGTTTCTTAGTAGTTCTTTTTTTCTTTTGGAAAAAGAAATATGAGCCATGAGAAATATGAGCCACAGGTAGAAGATACCTGTCTACTAGAGCCTTTTGGTAAACAAACAAATTTCTGTGAATTAGGCAAGGCTGTCTTTTTGTTGCTCCTTTGTTTTTCCATGATATGTTGTTTTTACTGTGGTGGAAAAGTTAAAATTGTAATCTGTAAAGAAAAATATGTGAAGGACCTTTATACAGTGACATGAAAAATCTTTTAGTTTGCTAATATTTTTTTTATTTGTTGTAAAGAACCTTGCCTATGGAGTAGATGTCGCTGCAGCACCTGCTGACTTCTATTATACATCTCAAGATGAAGGCGCTAGTTTTCAGGTCTACTCTGTGGCCTGCCCAAAGGAATATGCAGGGGAAATCTGAACTTCAGACCAGTTAGTGTTAGGGAACATCTCAGAGCAGAAACATCTCACACTCCCACCAGGCACTGTAACTAGAGGAACGTAGCTCTCAGGATTCTTAGAGGCGAGCAATGATACATTTTTAATTTAGGAAGTAAACAAACAAATAAATAAATAAATCACTTGAAAGCTGTGATCTTGCAAAGGCACTTTACTGTTAGGCTTTGAAGCTTTTACAGTAGTTAGTTTTTAAAACTCATAAAAGAAAATACAGCTGACTGCTATAATACTGAAGATCCTTAGGACCCAGGGGCCCTGAAGCATGATATTTCAGAGGATGCACTTTCCAAAGATTTGAATTTTTCTTGCACCTCTTGCTGCTGGAGAGGAGTTTTAACACTAGGGTGAACCCAGGTATTCATAATTTACCATGGAATCTTTGTAACTACAACACAGGTTATTTAGGCTTTCAGCAGATTGTGATCAGCACCTTGTATTGCATTTGGAAGAGGGAACTAGTATAAAATACACGTTGTCATTCAGCTGAGCTCATGGTTTCAGTAGCTGCGTAAACCTCCACGTCCTTTACTCAACCCATTTTGATTTGTCTGTATGATATTGCACATAATCTAATGTTTTTGTCTTTTTCCCCCTGGGACTGAGATAAGGTTTGCAGCTGGTAATATCTGGTGTGTTAATTTTCATGTTCTGTCTTGAATTGATTACTAAAAATGGCAGTGCATAATTGACTTTTCAGGAATAGTTGCTCTTTTAAAGGGTTCAGTTTGCTCTGTCAACAAACATCATTGCTGTTTTATGCTATTTTTTTCAGAATTTTTGATCCAAGTGATTTACAACACTTGAACTTCCCAAACTAATCTGTAGTTTATGTGGATCTTAATCTTTAATCAGTGGACACACTGACTACCCATAAAAATTGTTTGGAAAAGGAATTTCCTCTTTTAACTCAACAGCAAAAAATGATGTAAAAAAAGTTAATTTAGTTGTTTGCCCTGTTCCCACGGGTAGCTGAGATGGGTTGCAGTCACACATGCCATCTTATTGTTCTCCTCCTAAAAAATGTTACCAAAGAAAATGGGGTTTAAATTATTGTTT
Organism: Atrichornis clamosus; assembly: GCA_013400975.1. Taxonomy (NCBI): domain Eukaryota; kingdom Metazoa; phylum Chordata; class Aves; order Passeriformes; family Menuridae; genus Atrichornis; species Atrichornis clamosus. The sequence continues at coordinate 144,514 of WBMZ01009105.1, read as the reverse complement.
ACATGACAGTTGTGCCTGCAGAAGAGAGATTTAAATGGGGAACTCTAGTCTCGATCTGGACTGTGAATAAACTTTGTCTGGATGCCAAATCAAGATCCCAAAAATCTGCTCTCTCCTGAGGCTGTGCATGAGACCAGTTGCCTCTCTGCCTGACATGTCCTGGGGGGTATCTGGAGTGTGCCAAGCACAGCTGCAGACATGGCAAAGGGAGCAATACATGGCTTTCATTTCTAGCTCTTGAGGGTTAACATTTTCAAGTCTTCCCTGCTTCCCTTCTTCATGGAGAATGTAGTGTTTTTTCTTCATGAAAACCAAGGGCAGCATGTTTGGCAAAATGATGCCAGGATCTGGGCATTTAGGCAGAACAACCAAAAGTGTTTTTCCTGTGGAGAAAGAGCTGTTGGTGCTGGGTCAGTTGTGAAGGTGAGGGTGGGATGTGGACACCACATCCTGGAGACCATCCTGTTCACTCCCTCTTCAGACTGCAGTCTTGCAGCCCCAATTGCTTGTTCCATTCACCCCTTCCCTGACATGCAGATCTCTATTTGTTTGTTGTAAGTGAACAAGATTTGTATTCTTTAAAGGTCTCTTTGGTAGCTCTGTGCATTCTTAATTCTTGGCTCTCTAACCCAGGCTTTACTGTGCCTTTTTATATCCTGTCTCACAGGTCACAAGCCACCTCCTCATGACATGAGTCTTCTCTGAACCGCCCATGTGGTCTCATCTGCATTTTCTTTTACATTTTGACCTGATCCAGTGCACTTACCCAAATGCCATACATCTCACACTTCCAAGGACTGTTTCTGTCACAGTCTGAGGGCAGTAAGCTCCCTTCTTCTTTCAGATTGATGAATTTAGTCCCTGTCCTTATAAACACTGTATATGGTCTCTCCAAAGGCTTCCTCTCCAAAAGCTTCCTCCCCAAACATGAAAAAACTACCCTAAGAGCCTTTTGCTTACATTTTCAGTAGATGGCATTTTCAAACCACTCCCAGATGTGTCGTCCATCCAAATATCAAGCTGGTTGGTTTAAAGCTTGTTATGAAACATGAAAGAATCCCTGTATTACTGAGTTATGAATAAAACTTCACTCATGAAAAATTTCTTCCTTCCTCCTTAGGGTTAACAGTTGCATCTTAATTGTGGATATCAAGAAATTTGTTTTGGTATCTAAAACAAAAAAAAAAAAGAGGAAGAAAAATTACTCTGTGTGTTGGTGCCCCCTTGGTATCAGTTTGAAGCTGTGTTGGTGCAGGACATAACCCAGCAGAGCATTAACTGGGCAGGAGGTTGTTTTCTTTAATCATTTACATTTGCTGCCTTTTCACTCTCACTGTATATTCCCTTTTTAATGGATTTTAAAGATCATTCTGCGTAGCATGCCAACGTGTTGAAACAACTCCCTTGGCCTATTCCACCAGTGACTCCTGTGTATTTCTAACCTACATTTATAGCTCTGATTTTGTGTATCCTGACGATGTCTGACTGGGGCATGCATCTGAACGTTGCTGTCTCCATTCATTTCTGTCATAATTTCACGTACTGTGCAGCTCCTTTTCACTTCTAACCTTACTGAATCATCATGGAGAGCTGTATTCTCTGTCTAAGTGCATGTGTATATATATGTGTGTTTGTGTGTGTGTATATAGATATATATACACATGTATGTAGAGAGTATATATACTGCAAGTACTGAAGTGGTTACTGTTGGCCACAGTGTGCCTGCATTTTTCCTGAACTGGTGTGCTCATAGTGCCCGGGGCTTTTAAAATTACCCACTTTTCTTTGAGGATTATCAGCAGTCCCATTTCAGGTGGGTGCCCTGAGTGAGCCTGAATGCATGTTATTTGGCTGTTGTTAGCCTTGTCAGAATGCTCCTGTCTTGAAACAGTTTTCCCTTTACACCATACTGTTAATTTTGTCTGTGTGCTTGTTTGTTTTTCTTGTGCTGCAATCCACTGAATGGCGCCTGAACCAGGAAAGCAGAATGATTTGGGAATTTTATTCCCAGTTCTAGCGCTGATTTAAAGCGTTGCCTTGGGCAAGTGACTGCTGGTCTGCTTTCTCTTACATTCACTGGAGGCAATGATATTCATTTATGCATCTCCTGGAGCTGCTTAGCTGTGGTATGAATGCACAGGGTGGACGGACCCACAGGACCTGCAGTAGCTAGCTGTAGTGGGTATTGTGGAGTACTTCTTAATCATTTTCCATATATTTTTATTGTCCCCCTCCCAGACCAGATGGATTTGAAATTTATAGTTCTGAGAATCTGGATTCCTTTACTCATACTGTATGGCTTTTTTTCCCTTTTTTTTTTTTTTTTTTTTTTTTTTTAATTCGGTATCTAATTTAATAGAAGATTCAATCAGCTGGAATGTGCACAGTGGAAAGTGACAGACAACAGAGGCTTCCAGGGGAGGCCAGGCATATGAGCCAGCTTTAGGAGAGAGAAAGAATGAGGCAGCTGTAAAATAAAAGATGGCTAAGCAGTTAACATACAAATGCCATCATAGACAAAATGAATAATCTGCTCTCTTTCTTCATCATGGTAGAATGTGATGGTTTTTCAGACCTCATTACTTCTTTACTTCAGTGGAAGTTTAATGCTTTATGACAGGTGACAGGTTTGATGACACCTGCTTTCCTCAGCTTAAAAACAAAAAGAAAATCCACCTGCCTTTCCTCTCATTTGGGGCCTGCAAAGGGTTAAACACTTTGAATGCAGACATATATGGTGCTGTATTGATATTATGTACTTTGTAATAGAAAACAGAACTATCCAGGTCAAATATCAATAACATTCTATAAGCCTTTCTAGGAAAATATAATTAAAACCATTCAAAGCTGTTTCCCATAACTGAATTTACTGTGTTTTATTGATTTCAGTCCCACATCTACAGTGGGATATTATTATTGACTTTTAGAGCCCTGCCTATTTTAAAAATAAAGAAAACACAAAATCAGGTGGTGGTATTCCTTTTATTAGAAATCTTGCCCTCCTTTTCTCCCTGAAGCAGGGATCATATTGAATTGTCTGAACAAGAAAATGGTGGGGTAGGCCTTCAGCTGGTTTAAATTGTCATAGTCCCACTGAAAGCAGCTAAACAAGTGGATCATAAACTGAGAATCCGTCCATGTTCTGCATTTAAGCCACATACTCCTTTGCACCCAAGGCTATCAGATACAGCACTATCTCTGGCTTTATTGTCAAGCTTTATTGACTTGTTTTCATACTCAATATCGTGAGTAGGATTTAGAGTAGGAAGCCACTAAATTGCTTAAATATTTCAGACAGAATGAATTTACTTTCTAATGCTGTTACTCCCTTTCCTCAAAGCAAATATTTGTCATATCATCCACACTTAAATCAGGAGGATATTCCTCCAAGCATATTATTTTCAAAATAAATATATTTTGTATATTCGGTAAGTTCTTTAAACCCATTTGTTAGCACAGCCTCTTTCTGAAAAGAAAATCATAATGGTCTGAAAATTTGAATGTTTATATAAAATAGCTGATACTATAGCATATTCACTAATTATATTTATTTTGAAGACTTTTACCAAATATTTAGTATGTCTGTGGTTTTTACATAAATCTGTTAATGGAATAATTTTTCAGCTACAAATATTAATAATATGAAGCTGTTTCTGCAAATATTACAGAAGCCTAAGAAAAATCCTTTCTGAAAATAGTTTTGTTGTTGTTGGTTGTGGGTAGCTTAGCACTTCATGGTTATCACACAATATGTGATCAATATTTAAGATTTTTTAAGAAGTCAAATGTATGCAGATGTCTAAAATAGAGGTGTATGCACACCTACCCACATATATATCTGTATAAAGAAGAAGTGGGTGTAGAACCTTACAAAGAGTTTAAAATATTTTATTTCCATAAAGTTCAGTGTGCTTGTGTAATACTGGTCTGATTTTCCTGAAATCCAAAGTTCCCAGAAGTTTGTAGGGATTGCAGTCTAGAAGAGAGGGAAGAATTCACACGGTTTCCTTTCTATTTGAATTGCGACTCAAACAGAGTACCTAGATTTAACATTAACTTCCTTTAAAAACATTCAGACATGGATATTTATTGGTTGTGACAGCCTAGAATACTTTTAGTCCATTAATGGGTTTTTTTAATACAGTTGGGACTTAGTTGTTATAGTAAGTAGCACCCCTCATGTCCCAAGGCAGACAGTGGCAGCACTTAGAAAAATCTGATGATCAGTGGTAAATGTACTCTGAAGGAGATGAGGTAAAAGAAAATAAATCTGAAAGTATTAAGAGCTGAACAGGCCTACTGTGTTTTGAACAACAAAAATTAAAATATTTTTTTCTCCTTCAGCAAATCCTTTTTCACTTTATTATAACTTAATAGATACATGTGCAGTTGGGAGACAGAAAGACTTCTGTATGAACCATTATTATTCCTGTGCTGACAAAATTACTATGATTCTGTGCCTGAGTTTTAAAATTACATTCAAAAGATAATATAAGCTACTGTCCTTGTTGCTGTTTAATCTGAATATTCAACTAGGAATTTATTTGGGTGAATAATATCTTAATTTATTTTTCAGGTCATTTTAAGTCACCTGCAAATTGTAGGCAAGTCTGAGCCATGATTTTTGTATTTAACTTTTTGAAAAAAATCTCAGTATTTCAGTTTGAAAGGCAGAAAATTTTACACTTGAAGTATTTATTTAATATTGTAATAACTGTATGTTTGGTTGCCTCTATTTTCTGCTCATGGTGTTAGAAACCACATTAGTATGTAAAAGGAACCAGAATAAATAATTTAAAAATCTGTGGGGCTTTTGTGTCATTTTCATTAGTTAGTCCATGTCATTTATATTTTCTTCATGTCTAGCTTAAAAATTACTCTGCAGTTTGGTTTTAGATTGATACATGTTTTCTTTAAATATAAAGGTGGTGGTGATAAAGTATTTGTCAGGTGGAATGTATAGGATTTTGATGGACTGTTCTGTTGTTCTCTTACCTTTAAACAAAACTGCTTATAAACACTCCAGAACAAGCACACAGACTAGGCAGTGGCTATAGATTTTCACTCACACAATTCCCTCTTTCAAATCTGGTAGTGCTGTGCTGTCCCATTTCAAGAAGGAATATTGCTTATGGGCATTATGGTATCATTTCATGTTCTTCATTAAAAGTTCAGTGTTTTAAGCATACAGGTGGCATCAGGAAGGTGAAACCAAGAGATGAATATTACTAAGAGACGACAGCAAAAGCAATCTGATCCTGCCCTGCATCACTAGTTCGCATTGCAACTTCCCTTCGACCCCCCATTTTTCACATAGCCCGTGAATACTTAGAAAAAGACATAATTAAATCAAATTTTTACACACATCTATAAATTTGGCAGCAACAATTACTTGCCTAGGCCTGCCACTTTTATATTTTTAACTCTGATCATACTTGCCATGTGAGAAGCATCACTGCAGTATGCAGAGAGATTGTAATTGCAGTAACATATGCAGTAGCATACTTTTTCCAGCTCAAATTCATTATTTTCTTTATCTTTAGGATTATTGTGAAATGCTACAACTTTATTATCAGGCCTCTTGAGGTAGTTAGAATATTGTGTAATACTTTTATGACTTCAGAAACCGGCCTTAACTATATAAGAGTGATTAACGCATATGGATACACCCCCCAAAATTTCCAGTAACAATTACATTCCAAGAAAGGTGCTAAATATATTGCTACCAAGAATCTCCTGTTTTTTTCCTCCCTCAATCTTTGATGTCATTTGGGAGTGCCAAGAATTTTCACTTCACCTACTTAAAACTTTTAAACGTGAAATAAAAATTCACTTTAGATTTTTATCCTACCCAGGAAGCTTGATCCTGTGGCTATCACCTGGCAAAAATTCCCACTGTATTAAATGCGAGCCTTCCTTGTGTCAGGACTGCAGGCATAGGGCTGCAGTTATAGTCAGCCGTTTGTGGTGAAATTATTCCGAGTCCACAAGAGGCAGATGATGTTGTTATTCTAGCTGAAAACTTCACTACAAAGGCACAAACCCTTGAAAATAAAGTTTGCAAGATCACTTGTTTATGTTTTACAATTCAGAGATGTAAACTGGATGATAGTGTTAAGGTCACTCTTTTAATGTAGAGATGTGTTAACCTTTTAAGGTTGAGGGTTTTTTGGGGAAACAAGTTCTTAATGTCATTTTTCCTACACGCTCAAAGCAAAAGCTGTAAATGGATTTGAAATTGTAACATACTTCTTGAGGTCAGCATTATAGTTACTACACAGTTTCTACCCACATTACTTTACAAAGTGAGAGCAGATGATAATTGGGATAGTTTGCAGGCAATAACAACCTGCATTTTCTCACAGGAAGCTTGCTAACAGTGTGACATAAGGAAGGTAAAGCAAATTGAATTAGAAAAACAGCAAACATTGTGTTTTATAACCCAAAATAAAATTCTTCAGCAGCAACTAGTCCTGTAATGTAATCCAATCTGTTTTAATACTGAGATTTTTCCAAGAAAGCAGGAAACAGTAAAGGGTAAGGCTTTCAAACCTCTGCTGTTTCGTTTACAGATCCCTTGTGTTAATTTAATGCTTCTAGGGAACTGGGGCTCTTTCTTTTTTCTCAGAATCCCTTCTCTAGGAAATACTGAGTGGTGTGGTGCTGAGAAGCAGTCATGGTTTACAACAGATAAGCCAAAGGACCTGGCTTCAAATTCCACACTTCTCTGAGAAAACAAAACACTCTAATGCGTGCTTCTCTCTAAAACGGATGATTTCTTGCTAACAGGCTACAGAAAATTTACCTTAGAAGGAGCTTAACAGGCAGCCTCCTGGGCCTTGACTTTTCTCCCCTTCTCCTGTCCCTCCAGTGCATGCACCAGCATCTAGCAGTTCTGTTCAGTCAGGCTTTTTAAGCATAAAAGATAAATATTTACAGCTATTACTTTTGGAGCATTACCCTGAAAGTTTTACTGGCACAAAATTCACGCTCCTGCCGGTGTGACTCTGCCAACTGCAACCCCAGCAGATGCAACCTCGGCCCCTTCCCACACCCTGCCAGTGCGTTTTCCCCTTGCTTGAAACACCCCCTCTCTTCCCCCAAACCAGAGATACCCACCTGAATAACTGGATTTTGCAGCTAAAACTGATTTTGTCTGGAAAAAACAGAATGAGTTGCTTGCAAAAACCCAGTCTGGCTGATGTCAGCTGTGTGCGTTAGCAGCCCAGCTGCTGCAGCTTTCGGAGATGCCTGGGCAATGCGTGTTTTGGCTTCTCGCCGTTTCTTTTCCTTATTTTGCTGGTTCAAAAGAAGGGCTCACAGTGTGATTTCTGAAATTACAACAGCTCTGGCTTCTGGGATTTTATTGTCAGTGAGGGTTTGGTGAGTAAGTTAGGGACTTGGGGTGAGGCTGTGGGGTGCCCCATGGAGGATGCCAATAAGCGGCCCCCACTGCCAGGCCCTCACATTCTTGGGAAGAGCAGCTGCCACGAGCAAGCAGGAGACATCTGGAAAGGGACCCTCACTGGGCACATGTCTGTGGGACCCACTCCTGGTCCTCAGAGGGTCAGGGGGAACAAGATATATGGAGAAGGAATAAGGGAGGCACAATAGGAAGGAGCAGCTGCCTGACCCCAGCTGCCTGTGCTGCCTATTCTCCAGCAGACCAAGCATGACATGCGGGGAAAACAGGGGAAATTGAGGCTAGGAAGGGGAGAAGTTAATCTCCTCCCCACCAGCATCTGAATCAGTAATTAGAATTTTTTGTTAATTGGCAGTAAAGTTAATTAAGTAAAATTCCTAGAGTTGAGACTATTTTGCTTGCAAAAGGAAGGGAAAAACAATGATTAACAGTATGCTTCGTAACCAGCAGACTCTTCTATCTTTGGCTGTAGTTTGCCTGGCATGGGATGAGATTTTCAGGAACTTTGTTCTTGTGGTACAGAACACCCTAATAGAACAATACTTTTTCTATGGTCATTGATTTTTCCTTTACTATGTAAAGGCAGAATATCCAAGGCTGAGCTGTATTCTCTCCCACGCCCTGGGTAGGCCAAAAGGATCTCCAATTCGTGTGTTGGGAGCAGAGACTTGGCTGAAGGGAAGAGCATTGCCCTGTATCATACGTTTTTAGTCCCAGTCCTGCCACTGGTGCCAACAGCTTAGGAAAGAAAGTTTAGCAAACAGTTGTAGGTGTGCCATCAAGAATGCTGTTGCAAGCCAGGGCAGGTGCAACTCTCCTAGTCACATTCATGGTTTAGGCTTGTGGCTATGAAATTAATTGGTAGTTCATGGGATTAGCAACAGAGTGGGATGTTGTGGCACTCTAGAGATTTCCCAAGATCAAGGAAATATCTTGAGAATCTTCTTCAGGGACAGCTGTTACTCCCTATAAGCAGAGGCAGACAAATCTCAATGCTTCGGTAGATAAAACGCTGCTCTGATTTTCTTCCTAAACCTTTCCTGAGTTTTATGTACGAGGGAGAGCTCTGCATCCATTTCATCAGCAGGTTCGGTTGACACTTGCAATGCTCATTATGTGAGTTAATATTGGGGAACACCAGAAGAGAAAAAAAAACCAAGGAAGTTCTAATTTTAGAGGATACAACATGCTGAATACTGTGCTGCTCCAATTCATAGTAATTTTAGAGTGTCTTGTTTAATTTTCTTATTGAAAAAGAACTTGAATCCTGCAAAGAATTCTTGATAATGTAAAAATGTTTCCCCTACCAATTATGGAAACAAACTTTGAAAAACAAATTTGTTAGTAAAAAATTTGTAAAATAAACTTCCTCTCCTGCCTCTGCTATTCCCAGATTTTTATTTTGTTTTGTCATTTTGTTGTGTAAACCCCTTGGGATTGGCAGTGTTTTACAAAGTATCACTGATTTCTACTAAACCATGTGTTAAATCTTTGAAAAAGTATATTGTGTGTCTTTTTTAAATCTGTGAACAGACCTTGAGAAACACAAACAAAAAAAATCATAGAATCATAGAATACCTATTGGATTGGAAGTTATCTTAAATATCATCTCATTCCAACCCCTCTGCCATGGGAGGACATGAAACACCTTTCACTAGACCAGGTTGATCAGAGCCCCATACAATCTGACCTTGAACACTTATAGGGATAGGGCATCCACAGCTTCTCTGGACAACCTGTTGCAGTGCCTCACTACCCTCTGAGTAAAGAATTTCTTCCTAACAACTAAATGTTAGGAAGAATGTTAATGTGTAGGCATCTTCTTACATCTAAATCTGCCCTCTTTCAGTGTAAAGCCTTTCCTCCTTGTCCTATCACTACATAGTCAAAGTCCCTTGTCAGAAGTCTCCCTCCAGCTCTCTTGTAGCCCCTTTTAGGTACTGGAAAGTGCTATAAGGTCTTTCCCGAGTCTTCTCTTCTCCAGACTGAACAGTCCCAACTCTCTCAGCCTGTCTTCATGGGATTCCAGCCCTGTGATCATTTTCATGGCCTTTCTCTGGACTCATTCCAGCAGGTCCAAGGATGGTCATATGAAGGCAGACAAAGGTCTGTCTGTCTCAGCAACTTGTTTGCAATTAGGATTGTAGCCCAGTGTCTGAGGGAAAGCTGCAAGAAGACCTGTCCATAGCAGTAGGTATCTGCCATACTTTTCCTGAAGGCTGGATCATGGAAGATTCATGAACTAAACTTTGTATCTTGGTGTTGTATGGCCTTTCATGATTTTCTCTCTCCCTTAATCTGAGAACCTGTTTGTTGGAATCTGGTGCCTGAAGACTGTGATAGATTTAACTTTTGACCTGCTTTCCCACTGAGTTGCGTTTGATGCACTTCTGTTCCCCAGCTATGGTTGGCTTAAAGGAGAGAGATCAGTATACTTTCACCAAGGATGTGGTCTGTGGTGGCCATGTAATAAAAATATCAGCCTTTGAGTACAACTGCAAATTCTGGTTGTACAAAGAGCGGCACTCAGGGAGACCCTTTCTCTTTAGCATTCCTCTCCTCTTCATTCACCAGGGTTCTTCCTAGGCTCAGGAGACCAGAGCAAGCCCTTTTTGCTTTTAGGATTGGGTCTGTAAAGCCACGAATGCTTCTGATAGAGAATAATGGCACCTGACTGCCTGAGGGTGTCAGTTTGGTGTTATTTACATAAAGCCTTGCACAAAGGCCTGAAGCATTTCCTTTGGTCTTTGTGCAGTGCATGACAAACCAGCTTCATATGCAAAAAGGCAATGTCTATCTGTCTGTCATCCTTGTATAAAATAGTCTCAGCAGTGTTACCGTGAGTGGCTGCTTTCCGGCCAGTGCAACTTTCAGCCCTGTTTCTTTTCTGCATGGGATTGATGTGCACTGTTCACGTAGTCATACAGCAGCAACGTGAAATAATGTGTGCCGTGATGTGAATGCTGCGTAACATGATCTGTCTTCCAGATCTATGAAAGCACCGCTTCATCTCCTCTGCTGCTTCATCTCTTCACTGAATTTCTCGGTAGAAGGAAGTTAATAAAACTCTGCTCTCTGCTTACCAGATAGATAGAATTTGTCCTGCATCATATTAAGTAGGGCTTCATTAATTCATACCTGCTGGGGTTTTCTAAATGAAGATGAAAGTTTGTAGAATGGGTTTCAGTGTTGCCCTATAGGTTGTAAAAATAATAATAAACAAGAGAATTATCACAGTCCTCCCATTGCAAAATATGGATTAAAACAAGTCAACTTTTATGCAAATGTGGTAATACTTGTTTTCACAAAACTTCTCCAGACATGCAGCAAAGTTTTCTACTTACACTGAAATCCTTGGGGTTTATCCCGTTTCTTTTTGTTACATTGTTGAGAGGTACTGCAGTTGTATAAAACAAGCATTCAGAGAGACATCTTAAAATATAGAGTATATTCTATGAAAAGATATTAAAGATGAAGTTAAAATGTACATTTTATTTTTACTTAAATATTAAAAGTGTGACTGAGTTTGACCTTTGAACTTGACAGTTATTAATAGGAGAGTTTTGTGACTGACTATGTGAAGTGTGGTTATAGTTGCCGTGTCTTTCATTTGCATATAATTAATTTACAAGTCAGAACTTTGACCTTCCAGGTTGATATGGAAAGGTTGACTTCTGTTGTGGTTGAGTTCCAGGTCGTTGTGCAATTTTACTTGTAGAAGCACCATTCAGTCTGTAGCTAGAAGCCAGCACAGTGGGAATAAGCCAGTGGAGCCAAAGTCATCCTGCATGATCGATTTGCTGGTCACAGTAACATGAGAAATGTAATATGAGACCTGGCCTTAGTATTCTCAACAGTCACCATCTCCAGGTGTGGAGACCTCGAGATATATAGGCTGAGAGAAAAGAAGATGATTATTTTACTTTTACAGCTAGCAAATTAAGCAGAAGAATGAATGGCTTCCCTAAAGTTTATGTCAGATTCAGGAACTGAACTGTTAAGTCCCAGTCCACTATCCTAACCACAGATGGTTTTTCCTATCATCAATTTTACCAAAATACATAACTCCAGAATACATGAACTTTAAGCTGTTGCAGTAATGCCTCATTTTTATAGTTATCACTATTCCTAATGAATTTGCTGCAACTTATTTTAATGGGCTTTCAGTGTGCTGGCTAGAATTCCAGGATACTTATTGTTTGTACATCATAAAAACACCATGCTGTCTTTCAACAGAAAGGTTTTCCTTTTAACAATCCTTTTAAGTACATTTCATTAAATAACTAAGACAGCCATTAAAACACAACATTGAATAGCTTCTGCCAAGTCTCAGTGAACAATTTTTTAATTTAAATTAGGAATGGAAAAGATTTCCTGATCCTAGCATTTGTTCTTTTACTATTCCAGGCAACCTCCTCCAGCTATGCCATTTGCAAAGTGATCAAAATCCCGTTAAGTTCTTTGTCTTCAATGCTGTCATTAAAAATATGTTCCAAAACCTCTGTGCACTCAGGCTAGAAGCTTTCTTCTAACTTCAGCCTGAATTTCATTGTGGCCTGTTTATATCCACTTGTTCTTAAGTTAACATTGTCATTTTGCTTAAATATCTCTTTTACTGCCTCGGCAATATATTTATGGAAACAAACCTTGTAGCTCTCTCAGAAGTCTACATCTTCTGAAGCTATTCTCATCTAGGAGAAGCTTATCCATTCTTTTGACCACTCTGGTAAGCTTGCTCTGGGCCAGTTTGAGACCAATTTCGTTCAATATGGGTAATGGAAACCTTTGCTCAGTGTTCTAGGTGAGTTCTTGACTTGTAGAGCAAGAGCACTGCAGTGACCTTTGTGTAGCAGAAGCACATCTGATACGCTTCAGCAGTGTCTTTGTCTTTTATGATTATAGCAGGGTGATATAATGATATATAAAGTATATATTATTCTATCTGTGTGATTTTATGGGCTTCTCTTTGATATTTCCAGCTGATGAATTTCTGGTTTATAGCATAGATTTTGCTTTCAGTCCTTCTCTTCATGGTCTTGCTTTTTCAATTGCAGTTCTGTAGCAATGCCCCAAGATCTTGGATAGGTCGTCCTATCTGATACCTTCTCAGGCCAGGTGACTATTTACTGAACTATTTTCTTTTAGCTTATCAAACTTGCTCCTTTGAAGCCCTCAACTTTTATTACAAGCATTTTGATTATCTGTCTGTTTACTCTAAAAAAAACAAATAATGGTGTCACAACTCATTATTATTTTCTCAATCCAATTCTCTTACAGAAAATTTAGTTACTTCCAAAATCAAGCCTCAGAATACCCACAGTCCTTCATGTTTAACTGTTTTGAGTAAAGAACATAGGATCTCACATCCAGAAGTAACTGGACCCCTGCTGCTACTAGATCCATTTGTTTTACTGTTTGTAACTCACAATTTTAAATCTTGTTTTCTACTATGAATTGTGTCTTTTGAGTGTCAGGTAAAAATTTCTTTGGAGAAAAAAAGGAAGAAATCTCCTTCAAAGGAACTGAGAATCTACTGCACAGTGTCTTTCTTCTAAAAGGATTTTGTATTATTGATGCTATTATTCTATTCAGGTTCAGTTCTTGTCCAACATTTTTACTTCTGTTTTCACCTTTCCCAAACACAGTCATGCTCCAGTCCTGTTTGCATTTTCTGTTATTCCTGCAATATATTTCTTCACATTTAGCATCAGCAATTGAAATTCCATTTTTTCTTCCCTGGTCTATAACCTAAACATTAGTACACAATAATTTCACTTTTTTCTCACTAACCACATCCATTTCCCTTACTGGATTAGGTATAATCCTGTGTTTCCTCTCAAGTACTGCGTTCTATAGTATTGAATCTGTTTTCTTTGTCTTTTTTTAAACTCAGTGACATTCTCTTGCCCACTGCCATATCTTTTAAATGCAATATTGTTCAGGATAATTTTTAAACCTAACTCAATATCCCATATCCATTTGATATGCCATTCTTATCTGTAGATCCAGTTAGATAACAGGTTATCAGCTGTTAAGAACAGCCTCCCATCATGTGTCTCTTCTTCCTTTGGTAGAAAACGGACTCCTTTGTCTTCTATTCTTTGTACTGTCAGTGGAACATCCTACTTGCTCATGTTCTCTTTTTTTCCCCTTTCCCATTTTTCTCATGTTCCCTTTCCCTCCACTGCTCATTCTCTGCCTACATGATCACTTTTATCTAGGAGATTTTTCATAGGATCCTAATATCTTTTAGGTTGGAAATGACCCTTAAGATCACCAAGTCCATCCATTAACTCAGTACCACCATGTTCACCACTAAACCATGTCCCTAAGCAACACTCTACATGTTTTTTGAGTGCTTCCTGGGATGATGATTCTACCATTTCCCTGGGTAGCCTGTTCTGATGCTTGACCACTCCTTCAGTGAAGAAATTTTTCCTAATATCCAACCTAAACCTCCCCTGGTGAAACTTGAAGCTGTTTCCTCTCATTCTTGTTACTTGGGAGAAAAGACTGACCCACACCTGTCTACACCCTCCTTTTGGGTGATTGTAGAGAGCAACAAGGTCCCCTCTGAGCCTCCTTTTCTCTGGGCTAAACAATCCCAGTTCCCTTAGCTGCTCCTCAGAAGACTTGTGCTCTGGACCCTTAGCCCTTCTCTGGACACTCCAGCACCTCAATGTCTGTCCTACAGTGAAGGGCTCAGAGCTGGACACTATTTGAGGTGCGGCCTCTCCAGTGCTGAGTACAGGGGGACAATCCCTGCCCTGGTCCTGCTGGCCACACCATTTCTGATGCAGGCCAGGATGCCATTGGCCTTCTTGGCCACCTGGGCACACACTGGCTCATGTTCAGCTGTTGTTGACCAGCACCCCCAGATCCTTTTCTTCTGAGCAGCTTCCCAGCCACTCTGCGCTCAGCCTGTAGGGCTGCCTGGGGTTGTTGTGACCCAAGTGAAGTCTTGACCTATTGATCCAGCCTGTCCATATCCCTCTGCAGAGTCTTCCTACCCTCCAGCAGATCAACACTCCTGCCCAACTTGGTGTTGTCTACAAACTTATCGAGGGTGCCCTCAAACCTCTCTTTCTGGTTGTCAATAAAGGTATTAAACTGGGCTGACACCAATACTGACCCCTGGGGAACACCACTGGTGACCGGACACCAACTGGATGTAGCTCCATTCACTACCACTCCCTGGGCCTGGCCGTCCAGCCAATTTTTAACCCAGCAAAGGGTGCAGCTGTCCAAGCCAAGAGTACCCAGTTTGTCCAGGAGAATGCTGTCGGAGACAGTGTCACAGACTTTACTAAAGTCCAGGCAAACAAAATCCACAGCCTTCCCCTCATTCACTAAGCAGGTCGCTTTGCCATAGAAGGAGATCAGGTTGGTCAAGCAGGACCTGCCTTTCATACACTCATGCTGGCTGGTCCTGACCTCCTGGTTGTCCTCCACGTGCTCTGTGATGGCACTCAGGATGATGTGCTCCATGACCTTCGCTGGCACTAAGATCAGACTGACAGGCCTGTAGTTTCTCAGATCCTCCCTCCAACCCTGCTTGTAGCTGTGGGTCACATTTGCTGACTTTCAGTCAACTAGGACATCACCAGCCAGCCAGGTCTGCTGATAAATGGTGGGAAATGGTTCAGTGGGCACTTCCGCCAGCTCCCTTAGTACCCCTGGGTAGATCCTATCCAGCCCTATAGACTTGTGTGTGTATTAGTGGCATAGCAGGTCACTGGCCATTTCTTTCTGGGTTATGGAGGCTTCATTCAGCTCCCTGTCACTGTCTTCCTGCTCAAGAGGCTACACAGCTGGAAAACAACTGGTCTTACTGTTAAGGACTGAGGCAAAGAAGGCATTAAGTACCTCAGCCTTTTCCTCAGGCTTTGTCCCTGTTTCTTCCTGCATCCAATAAAGGATGGAGATTCTCCTTAGCCCTCTTTTTGTTGCTAATGTATTTATAGAACTTTTAAAATTGTCTTTTACAACAGTGTCCAGATTAAGTTCTAGTTGGACTTCGGCCCTTCTAATTTTCTCTCTGCATAACCTCACAGCATCCTTGTAATCCCCATGAGTTGCCTGCACCTTCTTCCAAAGGTCATAAACTCTCCTTTTTTTCCTGAGTTCCAGCCAAAGCTCTGTTCAGCCAGGCCAGTCTTCTTCCCTGCCAGCCAGTTGGTGAATTGCTTAATAGAAAGGCTTAACACTGGGGAGTTGCACACAGCATAGTAAAAGTTGATAAATTTAATAATGCTTGTTATTGTATTAAAGGAACATCTGACTACAGTGCATACCAAAAAAACCCAGCACAGCAGCACTGCAGGAAAGCATTTTTATATTTGACTGTATGTATTAACAGAGATACTTTAAAGCTACAATTTCTAAGAATATTTTCTTTTCCTGAAAATGAAGATTCTTCTATAAATTTACTGGTTGAAGCTCTCAAAAAGACTGAGTAATAAATGAAGGCAGCGTATTTCTTTAATATGCCTGATTCTAATACAATAAATTCTCACTTTGCATTTGAGCCTGAAAGTGCAGAATATGTTTAGAATTATTTATTCACATTCATGCAAATATTTTATAGTAAATAGGAAATTATTTAAGCATGTTTGTTGGTGGAGTCATAGTCAGAGCTTTAAATATTTATTATTTCTCGAGACTGAGGAATTTTTTTTACTATAGAACAGCAAAGTTTAAAGCTTTTGAAGATTTAGTGGGTGACCCTCCATCCCCAGCAAAACCCTTGTTAAAAACATATTAAAGTGTAGAACATTGATGAACTATTTCAGTCTGATAGTTGAATAAGAGACCAAAATTTCTGTTGCAAATGCAGGTGTTTCCTGCAGCTGAGTATGAAATTAAGTAAATTTTCATTAAGTTACAGTTGCTATTTGTTGAGCTTTTGCTGTTCCTAGTTTTTTTCTTTGTTACTGTTTTCCAGGAATTCTGGAACTAAGAAATGTTCTACTTAGAATTTGAAAACATAAAGCCATCAATTCATCGAGTTTTTTTTTAAGCGCGGAAAGCAGTGAAATAGAGATTTCTAATTTGTTGCTCTATGTGTTATCTTGTAAACTGTTTAATACGATTTAATTGCACTTCATGGAGCAAAAAACCCACAAACAGTAATTGCAGATATGTTCTTGCTGCATTAAACCAACAAATATTTCCCTCTGAAAGAGTGATTTTAATAACAAAACAAAACAAGGAAGGAATGAGTAATTAAATAATTAAAATTGATTTTTTAAAAATACAGAAATTATGTAGTAGCTTGTTGCCATTCTCCTCTCTTCTTCAATTAAACATAATTGCTTTTTATTCTTACTGGCTTCTATGAAAGTAGGAAGTTCCTTCTTTCCTCTCATTTTCCTTATTATTTTTCATATTAAACACACCAACCTTTCTCTCATTTTATACTTTTACTTTTCCAGATGTCTCCTTACAAGTGTTCTATCTTTTGTCATTTTCTGCATTTTTCATATTCTCTCCACCCTCATTCTTCTTTTCTCAGAGCCTAAATCCAGTGGCGCTCAGTATTCAGAGCAACGCAAGGCGGTATTTTCCCTAAGCTTGCACGTCCCCATCCTGTTCTTAGTGAGGAAGTCAGTCCCTCCATCAGTCACCAGCACTGGAGGCTGCAAGCAGGTATCCGCTATTATTGCCTACTGTTTTACAAACTATTTTAAATGAAAAAGAAAGGAGAGGGAAGGAAGCACTAGACTAGTAAATGTGAAACACAAGAAAATATCACATCAGCAGAATTCGAGCTTGATTTTAGGAACTGAATTTCAGTTGCCCTGAATGTGTCTCTCAGCTGCCAAACCTGTCTTGTTGGGTTTTAATACCCAGTGTTGCTCTCCTTCTCTTCAGGATCACAATAATCATTCCTAGGAAAAGCTGAAATTAGTAGCCTATGAAGTTAAATGCAGCTTAAGGTAAATAGACTGGTTCCCACATGATGTAAAACGATACAGCTCTTCTAATCCTGTTTGGGATTACAATACTTTCTGCCATCCAAGAGAAGTGAATTATGGCTTTGGTGGAAGACTCTGAGCTCAGCTTGAGTGGTCAATTGGACTACAAGTGAACTCCCAGTAGTCAGTCAGTGAACAGCAACAAGTATTCAGGTTTATTTTATGAGTAAGAATTACTAAAGTGTGCATAGAGGGTCTTTTCCAACAGTCTGTAAGGGGATAGCAGGCCCAAACTAGACAACTGCTGTAGCAAAGTCGTCTCTTCCACAGCTCCCCAGAAGGCTGATTGTTTCCCTTTGCATCAGACCCAGCTCTCAGCAGCTTCTCCAGCATGCACGGGCCGTTCCTTTGAGCTCATATCTCGCCTCTCTAAAATGGCCTTCAAAAAGTGAAGAATTGCTGCTTCCCAAAGCAATACCTTCCTACTTTTTTTCCTGGTATGCATCCTGGGATACATTTCACACTTCTCCCATTTGAAGGCTAATATTGTAGGATATACTAGCTGTGTGCTCTTTGCCAAGCAAATTGTAAGTGAGCAGTACATAATGCCCACATTTCTTTGAGGTTCTGCAGAGTAACTTCAGAACCAGACACAGGATCTTCACAGGATCTTTAATGCTGTTCTTTTAGATTGATGAGCCAGGTAATTGATTTTTCTGTTGCCTTGCTTTTCTTTTTCCTCACTTGCATTTTCCTGAGTGAAAGCTGTTCCTTTTCTCCAGTGGAATTTGTTCAGTAGGTTCTATTGATACAGACAATCTCCTTTCCAATAGCTGGTGTTTACTTTATGTCAACCACAGTGAATTAAATTATAGTCTCAGTGCTGGGAAAACTACATTCCTGATGATATGCATGCCTGCCAGTGTCATGGTGGCACTTGTAGTTGTGTGTAGAGACTGCCTTGAGACCTCCCGGTAGCAGTTACAGGTGAGAGCAGTAACATCCATTTTCTCACATCATTGTAACAGCTAACTTGAGTGAAGTCCTGTATCTGCAAGGCATTTCTTCTTTCAAAACTGTGGTTTTCTCCCTGCTGAGGAAAAACTGAGTTGGACTTTTAGTGCAGATTTACTTATAATGGTGATATTGCTTGTAGTTTTGCTTTTCCCTTCTGGTTGCCTCTGAGTACTAAACTTCTAATATTTGAGATTAGTTACTTAAATCCTAAGAGTTTTCTCACATACCATGATTCTTTTGGGCCCAAGTCTGTGGCTGTCTGAAATGTGTAAAAATAGCAAGAAAAAAAACCCACCAGAAAGTAAGTCCCTCTAAGACCCCCTAAAATGTCTCTGCTTGTGCTGCTGAAGTCAGGCAGGTGTGGTAAATGCCTGAGCTGTCTTGGAAAGCAATTTTTCATTTGAATGACTTACTGGTAGATAAATAAAATTACGAAAGGAGGGTATGTGCCCTGGTGGTGAAATGTGTTTTAAATGTCACGCAATCTGCACAACACCTTTCAAGGGAGGGGCATGCTGAATCCTTGAAGGGCATGCTGAATCCTTGAAGCTGTACCATTCCAAATTGCCTCATACAGGACTCGGTGCTGGCTGCCATTGCCACAGCTCTGCTGGACTCACACATGCATCATGAAAAGGCAGTGAATCACCCCTTATGATGTTTCTGTGCAGACACTGCTTTTGCTGGCACATCCTAGACTGTCTCATGCTTGTCATCCTCTTCTCCCTCTGAAGCCTCCTTTTTCTTGGAACACACCGTAACTTTTTATCTTATTCAGCTATGTTGACCACAGAGGTAGATAAGATAAACCATCCAAAATCTTGTAACCCAGAGATGCCCAGTGATTTTTCATGCTACTTATCCTCTGAATGGCCGCCAGCACCCCAGACTGTGCCAACAAGTTCATCTGCCAGTCTCTTCAGGTAGTGGGCCTGTAGGGAAGAGGAACCTCTTTACTGCAGATGAGAGGCTGATTTAAAGCTATGTAATGAAGTTCATGTTGCATCCTAGAAAAGCTTTGAGAAACTGCCTTCCTCCGCCTTAGTGTTTGCCTTGTATGCGGTGCAAATTAATTGATTTAGCAGAATGGTAAATGTGGCTTCAGGACTGTGGTGTTTTCTACTGGATGGTGAGAGCTGTGCTGGATCATGAGCAGCAGGGTCTCCTCCCTCTTGGCGATACAGTGTGCCTCCAAACCCACCCAGGTACCCAGCACGGATCATAGAGAATTTATGAATATATTACATTGTTGTCCTAGAGGGCAAGACAATGATGTAAAGTATATGCATATGTTTCAGTGCCTTCCTTAGAGAACTCTCCCCATTTTTCCCCCAGTCATGACATTCTCTGTGATTCCCCTCATAGAAACCTCAAGCTGCTCATGCTTCCACTCCTTGGTTTCCAAACCCTCAGTCCTTTCTATTAGACCTGGGTGTGGCCAAGGCCTCTGTCCTCACCTGTCGTCCTTTCTGTCCACTCACAAAAGCATACATTTCACTTTCCAGCATACACAGATGCTGTCACAGTCTGGTGGATCTTTTTGCCCTTCCTTTCCATTGCTTTCTGGAATGAGCTAACTGTTCTGCTCATCAGTATTTTGTATATACTTAGAGCTATTCCCAAGCTTCAGGGGGAAACTAGCACCTGGATTATCTCAGTGCCTGGAGCAATCTGCAAAAGAAAATTCTGTTTCTTGTCCCCTGAATGAGGAATAGCCACTCTTCTCAAAAGAAGCTTCCCAGAGCTTCCTTCTGCATAATAAAAAATGAGCTCTCCTATTTTCTGCTTAGCTGGAAGGCAGGCCTGGATGGTTGAGGAAAAATGTGGTCACAATCCTGCATAAGCCTTTCCAGCTCTTTTGAAGGAAGATCTTTGTCTACTTGTTTCTCTCTCCTGCTGTTACTCTGCCTACCACTCAGTGTCTCATCTGGACTCGACTTTGCTCTGTAGCTTTTCCCTCTGAATCTTCTTCCTCTCACATACCAGCTGCTTACCCTCTCATCCAAGCAGCTTTTCACACCATATAATGTTCTGCTGTTCTCCTTTCCCAGCGATGCAGCACAGTGGCTTGCCAAGCCAGGACACACCTCTGTCTGATGGGGAATGTGGAATACACTGGGGCTGGGGTTGGGGCAGGTTGTGCCTGCTGTGCCTCAGAGAGCAGGGCAAAGGGAGCACCTGGGAGGAAGTGTCTAGTACAGGGCTGGGGCAGTCAGGGTTCTCGTTTGGGGAAGATGAAGGAGGAGGGCAAACACAGCAAGGAGCAGTGCGGGAATAGTGGCCAGTCAGCACCAGTCTTTCTCTGTGGGGGCTGCCAGCCTACCCTCCTCTAGCTATGGTCAGTTCTGGGTGCCATCCCTGCCCCGTCACTGCTAGCTGCCCTCCCCGCGGTTTTCCTTGCTAAAGCAACCTCCTCCTCATGGGGCAGCCTGCAATTCCCCATCTCTCCCTTCCTTGTTTCTCCTGGAGTCAGCAGTTCTCCAGCTGGCTGGGGAAGGCAGAAGAGGACATAAGGAATGTATCCCAAGATTTCACAGAGTTAAAGATGTTGAAGAACTGCTGCTGTAGCTCTCATTAGTAAGAGTGGTGTGATGGTGAGCTGCTTGTGACTTGGTGGCACGTGTGCCTGAGACCTCTGCCAGAACATCCATTTGGGGTGAGCTCTACATGGTGGAGTGATACAAATAGCAGAGGAGCTCACAGAAACTAGGGACTGTCAGCTGTATTTGCTGATTTGCTTTTTAATTTTATTATACAGCATGTTAGGATTTTAAAGTGACTTAAATACATTTTTTCTGTAGTAAATCAGAGCTTCCAGTATTAGTAAAGAAATCCTCGAAACTTAGGTGCAGTTTATGAGGTTAGAGAGACTAGAGCAGGCAGCTTGAATGTTTAGAGCATCTCCCCATTCCTGAGATTCATTTGCTCGTTTCAATAGAATCTGTGTATCAAGGCCAAAATACTGAATATATATATATTTTTTTTTTTTAATCTGAACTGCAGTTTGCTTTTACCAGAACATAAGGGGAACTGGAGGCCTCTTGGGGCCCTTTATTGCCTGTGGAAGATGAGGAAGGCTGATCAGTCCTTTCTTTAGAAAATTTACTGGTATTTGATAAGGAACCTGAGCTACACTTTTGAATTTTTGTGTTAAACATTAAAATAATCTTGGGACTGTCTTTTTGTGTGTGTGTGTGTGTGAAGGAGAGAAAATAAGCAAGGGAGAAACAGTTTCTTTGCATATTTATTTTATTCAATATAATAATAGAAAAAAGTTGTCCACGTCTGGTTCAAGATAATAATAAAAAAGACTTCTCTGAGTGTTGTTAGGGTGTATTTGTTCACCAGCCTTGTGGGAAGTGATGTTTTATGTGCAACATAAAAACACACAGCTCTCAGGTAGTTCTTCTCTCAGAGTTATGAGAAAAGCAACTTGCACACCCAAAACAACACAACAAACCCAAAACATCCAACTCTCCAAACGAAACTTCAGCCAGACTGGGAATCCCTTGCAACACAACTACTTTTTCTAAAATTTTCTATCCCCAAATTATAATTTTATTTTCCCTCCAAAATATATGAATTAAAATAAAGACAAGTTGCCAGGCTAATTTATTAGTGAGCATTGGTGAAACTGGTTAGACCTCTTCTTGTAGTCCTCTTGACCTTAAAGCACAGTGGAGTTTAGAGTATCTTACATTTGAGGTACCCTGGTACCCTGTTTCTGCTAAGATATTTCCTGTGATGAATGAAAGCACTTGTACTTCCATTGTGGTGTGCTACGTGTGTTGTGCATGTCCAGCCTGTTCTATCTGTCGTATGACTGTGGTGCACATCAGTGGATATCTCAGGATGATTTGCATTGTAAAGCACATATATGTGTGGTTAAGAATGACCTCAGTTTCCTGGTAGCAAAGTTATTTTGGCTCTATCTGGACATGTCTAGGAACCTTAGTGTCTTTTTCCAATGTCTATATTTAGGAGTTTGAAATGAAAATAATTTCTTAAGAACTTTATGAGCATAGACCAAACTGATTGTGAACTGGTATTTGTGGCATAGAAACTCTGTAAGTAAAAAAGATGTAAGCTTAAGGACTAGTGGGTATATCCTTATTGGTAGGGACAACTAGTGAGAAGGCAGCCAGTAATATGGCTGCATTTATGTTAGTCTGCCTTGTTTGGCTGATTTTATTGCTCTAAACTTTTTCTGTCTTTTTGGCAGAATTCAAGGGCCTTCCATTCATGATTCTCTGGCCCTTGTTCAGTGGAGTTCTTAATCACAAGCCTAACTTCAAGCATATGGACAGTTCCACTTATCATGGGTGTTGACAAAGTCATCTCAAAGAGTCCATTTGCTGTCTTCTCTAAATATAGCCTATTGTACTTTCTCCTAGCATAAGAAGTTCATCCTGTATTATCTTCCTCTTCCCGCTTTCTCACCCTAAAACCACGTTAGACTCTTTCAGACTGGAAGGATTTAATTCCTCTTAACAGAGTGGATGAGTTATGGAAAAAGAAATGTTTGTCAAAATGGCCAAGAGAATAAAATTCTACAGATCATGGAAGTTTCAAAACACAGTTTGCAGTGAGAGGCAAGCAACTGCTCAGAGTGGCAAAATTATATCTCTAAAGCAAAGAATTCCTATTTTCACATGCATAGTCACAGCATCACAGAATGATTGAGGCTGGCAGTGGCCCTTGGATGTCATCTAATCCAACCCCTCCTGCTGAAATCATGGTCAGTCAGAACATGTTGTTCAGGACTGTCAGCCATCAGATTCTGAGCATATCCAAGGCCAGAGACTCCACAACCACTCTGGGCAACCTGGTCCAGTGTTCAATCACTCTCTCAGTGAGAAGTTTTCTTGTGTTTAAATTGAGTTTCCTGTATTTGAATTTCTGCCCATTCCTTGTCATCATGTCACTAGAGACCACTGAGAAGAGCCTGGCTTCATCTTTTTTGCTTCCCCCCATCAGGAATGGGTAGGATGGATAGGATGCCCTTGAGTTTCTCCAGGCTGAACACTCCCAGCTCTCTTAGCCTCTCTTCACATATCAGATGATTCAAGCCCTCTCAATCTTCCTGGTTCTTTTGGCAGCCTGGGTCCACCATGTCTTTGTGTCTCTTTTTTTCTGGGGACCTCAGCACTGGACCTAACCCTCCAGCTGTGTCTCACCAGAGCTGAGGAGAGGGGAGGGATCACCTCCCTAGACCTGCTGGTGATACTCTGCCTAATGCAGTGCTGGGCACTGTTGGCCTGCTTTGCTGCAGGGGTGCCTTGTTGACTCATAGACAGCTTGTTCATCAAGATCCCCAGGTCCTTCTCTAGGGGGCTGCTTCCCACCTTGGAGCAGTGTTTGGGATTATTCCTGCCCAGGATGTGGCATTTCTCTCTGTTGAGCTGCATGAGGTTTCTGTTTGCCCATTTCTCCAGCCTGTTCAGGTCCCTCAGGATGGCAGAAGACCCTCTAGAGCATCAGACACTACTCCCAGTTTTGTATCATCTGTGGACTTGCTGAGGGTGCCCACTGTCCCAGCGTCCAGGTCATTGATGAGGAGGGTAAATTGTCTTGGCCCCAGTATCTCCTACTGGGGTACTCCAGTGGTGCCTTGTGTCTTGCTAGACTTTGTGCCACTAACCACAAGCCTTAAAGCTCAGCAGGTCATTTCATTTTCAGTCTGCCTCTCTGTCTGCTTATCTGGACCAAACCACATCACTGACCTGCTCTGCTGTTGTGAGAGACAGTGTCAAAGGCATTACTGAAGTTGAGATAAACAACAACCACTGCTTTCCCCTCACCACCAAGCAGTCATCTCATTTTAGAAGACTGTCACATTGAGTTATCGTGTTATCAGGAAACCACTGAGGATAAAAGAACAGCTAATACGCTGTTGCATTACTTTCTCAGCCAGTGAATTCACTAACTAGCTGCTCAAATCTCAATAGACTGTGAAACTCAGATGCAATTTTAAGCCTGAATCTGGCTACTTTTAAGATGAAAAAATTTTAAGTTAGTTTAACAAATAATTAGTAAAATTTTCAAGTTGTTTTTTTTCATTCTAGTAGCAAAAAAAAAAGGACATGAAATAAGTGCAACGATTATTCTTGAACTTTGGTTGAAGCAGGTTAGCAATAATACTTTATGAAATCTGTAGGCATTAAAGGGAAGAAGGCCTTCCTTCCAGGTAACAGTGGAATATTATGGCTCTTCAAATGGGATTAAATTTTTTCTTACTGTAAGTTAAATTAGAGTTTTTGTTTCATTTTGTTGTACTTCAATTCTTTAACCTCCATGCTAATGAATAATTTATAAGTGTTCAATACTATGCTAGATTTATAGAGAGAAACTTTGGCTCACTGCCTGCATAAGTAGTGCTCTTTTCTTTTTTCCTTTTTTTTTAAAGTTTTAATGTGTTGCAACTCTGGCCACTGTTGAGTCATGCTGTGTAACCAGGCCAAGCAGGGATGTCTTGCCTATTTCTGTCTTTCTAAGGATATTTCTAACATTTGGCTCTAATTAAGCGAATGTAGAAATGAGGGACAACAAGATAATTTTTACATGACCTCCAATTACTTAAGGAGAATGCTAAACTTAACAGTTTGAGTTCTTTTGTTAAAATGAAACTAGAGCGTTGGGCATTTGTAATGTGTAAGAGCTTTCATGGGGAGAAAATACCTGATGCTAAAATAAGGGGTTACTGGAAGGTCACTTTAACAGGAACAGAAGTCATAACAGGAGTCAGTGGCTAGAATATAAGGCCAGAAAATTTCAAATTAGATGTAGGGTTCATATTTTTAATAAGAGAGGTCACCAACCTTTAGAGAAAACTGCAGGTTGACAAATTAAATATTTCTATTTAGTAAAGATGAAAAGATTTCCTGGTAGATGTACTGTCGCCAGACTTAAATCTGTCCTGTATTCCAACACAGTTGAACCTAGTGCAAGTGCAACGATCTGAAATACAATGGCTTGTGATAATGCAAAATGCTAGAGTAAAGCGAGGGGGTTCAGCATCTAACTCTAGATCACATGTGGCCCCTTATCCAGCCTGCCACCCTCTGTTGCTGTAGCACTCATCCATTGTGAGATGGGGTGAAAAGCAGCATGCCTTTGGGAAGATTGTGGCTAAAAGATACTTCTGATAAGACACACAGTTGTCCAGCCTATAGACAGGCTTTATACCTGTTTCTGAGGTTTGGCCAGAGAGACCCTTTGGCAGTGGTAACCTGTCCCCAGGTCCCTCTGTCTGAGGACAGTCGAGAGTATTTGGAAGCCCAGCTGTACCATGGCTTGAAGTGCTAGAAGCTCAGCTAGTGTCACACTTGTATAATGTCTATTTGAAGTCTGGGATTAGATATGCAGAAAATGTTGAATCAGGCAGACGTGGATACAATGGTTTAGAAAGACAAAGTGATCTACCCACAGTGAAAATCTGAAGACTGGAACATCTGGAAGGAAACTCATAGCAACTACCCTAGTAAAGTTGCTGTCACTGGCATAGTGTAGCCATACAGGAATGGAGGTGAGGAACCCCATAATTCTGCTTAAGAGACAGAAAATGGTCCTGTGATAAGACCTAGGCAGGAAATGTAGAACATAAGTGTAGTGGTTTGGCCTTGGCTGGGTGCCAGGTGTCCACTATGCTGCTCTATCAGTCCCCTTCCCAGTGGGATAGGGGAGAGAATAAGATGGAAAACAAGTCGTAGGTTGAGATAAAAGCAGTTTACTAAAGCAAAAAAACAAAGGACAAGCAAGAGTTTGCACACACATGAGCAAAAGGAAAAGTTAATCTCTAGTTCCCATCAGCGAGCGATGTTCAGACACGTCCCGGGAAGCAGGGCTCAGCACACGGAGTGGTTTCTCTGGAAGGCAGACATTGCAGAGTAATGAATGCCCCCCCTTCCTCCTCTCTCCCTGAGCTTTTATATCTGAGTTGACATCACATGGTATGGAATATCCCTTTGGTTGATTTGGGTCAGCTGGCCTGGCTGTGTCCCCTCCCAGGATCTTGCCCACTCCCAGCCCTCTTGATGGGGGAAGGAATGTCAGAGGGGCAGCGCTGCTCAGCAGTAGCCAAAACACTGGCGTGTTATCAACACCCGTCCAGCTACCAGTGCAAAGCACAGCACTGCGAGGGCTGCTAAGGGAAAGGTGAACTCGCTCTCGGTCAGACCCAGTACAATAAGGATCCCATCAATGTAATTTTAAGGCTGGGGTTGACAGGGGAAGTAGGAAGTTAGAAGGTACTGTTTAACCTGCCATGTTATAGCTCACGTATTCTGCACAGTAATTCTTCTGTGAACCTCATCACTTCTGTTGAACTCAGTCATACTCTTCTGGAAAAACAGATACAAGACAAGGATGGGCAAGTAACAAAAGTACTGTAGGTCAACATGTCCATTTATATAATTCAGAAAACATTTGGCTAATTAATAAAGGCATGGCAACATGGATAGGGTACTCTCTGATCCTCAGATAGAACGCACAACAAGTACGTGTTGTTTATTTCTTTTGATCCTGGGTGTGGGTAAGGATTCAGGTTGTCAGCTGTGACTTAATAATGCGTGGATGAATTAAGAAACCCATATAATTTAGTGAAATTATCTTCTTATGACAGCAGAAAGTACACTTAGGTTCCTGTAGCTAGGTTATAATTCTGTCACTGCTTATGATCCTCCCACTGAAATCACTGGGGCAGTGACAGTGTTTGACGTCATACTGAAATGTGTCTATAGTCCCATGAATCAGAACTAACAGACTTGTGAACCAAGTCTGAGACCTCAAAAAGCATATCTGTGCATCGGGGTTCAGCTGCCACTGAACTCCCGCAACCTTCTCTAGAAATCTCAGGCAGATTACCTGCTGTTATCTGGCGCACCTGTAGAAACTCCAACTATGAGAAAAGTTATTGATTCAAATAACTATCCTAAAAATAAAAATGGTATTTGTAATGCATTTCAGAAATTAGTCAATTATAATTCCTAGGAACCCTGCTTTTATTACTGCTTTTGAGTTTTCAATATAATTAGTGTCACAATAACCCTACAAATATCTTATCCAGACTTTTAATCTCATAATGTCATATCCAAATACTCTCATCACATCACCTTCCCCTGCTTCTTAATACGTTCTAAGGTGTCCAGTTGCAAATCTAGCATTTCATTGCCTCATATCTAACTAGCAGGAAACAATTCTGTCTCCTGAGTTATGGAAAAAATAATTTCTCTTTTAGGCCAGCTAGCAGAGAACTTTATCTGCTGTGCCTCTCAGAAATGCCAACCCTTATTTACACCACTGCAAGCAAGCAAACCAACCACCATGCTCCGCAGTGCACTGTAAGTGATATTTGCCTGCACAACGATATGGTGCCTTGAATTCAGCACCTCCATGCTCTAAATATTGCTGAAGTTCTGTAGGCAACGTAACAAAGGAGAAGTTTCTGGAAAGAGTTGGAAAATGTTGATCTGAAGCAAATGACAGACTTTTTCTCCAGGTTAGCCAGCTCCTTAAGGAATGGATACTGTCTCATAGAAGATTCTGACTTAGCTTGTTAATAGAGATAGCCATTTCTAGAGGTTCTGCAGACACTCTTTAAATTACTCCAAGTATTCAAATCCAGACTTGGATCTATGAATTGATTTGTTTCTTAAGTCACAGGGCATGATGTTGTAACATAGCCGGGTGGCGGTATTTAACACAAGCCTGAAGTACTGTGAGAGCTGAGACAAAATGATCTTTCTGCAAGAGTTTAAGATTAAACTGTGAGGCAGTTGATGGGAAGTTGGTTTTTGGTTTGTTGTTTTCTTTGGGCTTTGTTTTGGTTTTTTTTTAATGAGAGGCCCTATTTTAAACATTTCTCTTTGTTAGAGAAACTTGAGGACTGGCTTGGAAAAAGACCGTAGTGCAGTGTTGCTTCTCTGAAAGAGGCTGGTAAGAGGTACTGATGGAGGCATATAGGTCCTCAGTGTGCCCAAAGACTGCATTTGGATCCCTCTTTTGAGGACGCTAGAGACTTTTATCCTCTGAGTTTGTCTAATCTGTTTTGAACTCAATTTTACTTAACCTCTAGAACTTCCTGTGTCTATGAGTTTGGCAAATTGTAGAGTGAGGAAAAAACCTAATCTTTTCCTTACTGTGTTTGCTTTACAAGTAGCCTGTTAAGGTATGTATGGTAAGCACCTGTGCTCAAGGGTGGTTTGCATCTGACTTTCTGTTCCTTTGTTTATAGTGAGTGTTGCTGACATGGTGATATGCCCTAAATATAAAAAAAAATATTACCTAAGGGGAAGTATGAGGACAAATAATCATTTAAAGAAAATTATATATTATCTGCACAGACTCAGTTTCAAATAAGATAAGAACATACTTTTTTTAATGACCTTTTGAAACTTACTTTAGCCCACAAATCAGTTTGGAATATTGCTGTTGTAAACCCACTTACTTTTGTATAAGCAATGCATTCTCCTGTTTCATGGTGCTGTGAAGTTGGATTGGACTGTTTTAGTGGTTAATGGGTCATGTTCAACCTGGAGGCCTGTGACAAGTGAAATAGCACAGGGTTTGTGTTGAGATGTGCCCTGTTTAACATCAGTGACCTGGGAGAGGCGACCAGATGCACATACATCAGGTTTACAGATGACATCAAACTGGGGGAACCAGTCAGTATACTAAAACACAAGGTTGCCATTCAGAGACACCTGGGTGGACTGGAGAAATGGGCCAACAGGAAATCCAGTAGGGCCTGATGTGGTTTAGCAATGACACTTCCCAATTTAGTGCCCCCTGCCAACCGAGACTCTCCCAAACCAGATGCTGCTTGCTCTCTCCCCCACCTCCTGCTTCGCCTCTCTCCTTCTGCTCCAGGGATGGAATTGAGAATGGGAGGCACTAAAATGTGAAAATCATTAATTATTAATTATTATTAATTATAAATAATTATAAATTATAAATAATTATAATTCTTAATTATAAAATTATTAATTAATTATTAATTAAGAACCGTTTACTGGAAACAGCAATGAGATAAGATACGAACAGTAACAGCAAGAACATTAATAACAAAAGGTATAAGGCAAAGAAACAATTTACATGGAAAAACCGCAATGAAATACCAACCTGTTCTTCCCTACCATACCACATTTTTCCATGCCTGGAAATGAGAAAGAGTTCCTCACTCCCGCCCCTTGCAAGTGACATGAGATAGTATTGAATAACAGTGGGATCTGGTCACACCCCCTTCCCAGTTACTGTAAAAAAATTAACCCTGTCCTGGCTGAAACTAGGACAGGGCCAAATGTGGAGTACTGCACCTGGGAAAGAAGCAATACTGTGGGGTGGCTGACTGTGGGGAGCAACTGTGCTGAAAGGGAATGTAGGGATGTTATAAATAGCAGATAAACGTGAGCCAGCAGCGTTCTGGCAGCAAAGATGGCTGACAGAATCCTGGGAATACAATCTTTTAAAATAAGCGGAGTTAGTAGATTAAGGGAAGGGATTATCTCCCTCAGCACTCATGAGGACACATTTAGGTACTGTGGCTGGTTTTGGCCCCTTGAGCTCAGGAAAGACATCGATAAACTGGAGTGAGTTCAGCAAAGAACCATCATGATGGTGGACCTGCCATGTGAGGAGAGGCTGAGGGACGAGGGTTGGCTCAGCCTGGAGAAAAGATTGCTTTGGAGAGACCTGACAGCTCCCCCTCACCGCTTATGTCGGAGTAATCAAGGAGATGGAATCAGGCCGTTCACAGTGATGAATAGTGGTAGGGTAAGAGTCAACAGACAGAAGTGAAACAAGGAGTTCAGACTGGACTTCAGGAGAAACTTTTTCTCCACCAGAGTTGTTAAGCAGTGGTTACGCAGAGAGGTTGTGCAGTCTGTTCTCGGAGGTTTCAAGATTCACCTGACCTGATCTCACAGCTGATTCTTTTCTGAACAGAGATTGGACTGGAGATTTTCTGAGGTCACTTCCAGCCTAAATTATTCAGAGATCATAGGATCCCTCAGTTATGTCAAGATTTCACCCAGGGTGCATTCATATATGCCAGGCAGTGGCAATGTATATACAGTGATGTGTATTAGGGGCAGGTTCAATGCATAATGTGTGCTCCTTTGGAAGGTAGAGGCCAAATTGTTTTTCCTTTAATTATGTGTTACTGTCCCATCTCGTGTGTCTACTTGTCCTTCCAATGAGGATATGAAAGAATAAAGCAAATGTGGTTCTACTACAGCTCCCTTTTCTTTCTGTGATAGTGAGATGAACTTTATAATGTATCCAACCAGTTATTTTTATTAGACTTCAAATTTATTCTTTCTAGATTTGTTTGTGAATAAGGATTATCTTCCTTTCTCCTTTAATCTCCTTATTTTTGGATGTTGCAAATAAAGGAATGAAAGTACTATCAACTTGTACTACTAATCAACTTTTGTGTGTGATTCCTCCATGTGGTTTCAAATGTAATACAATTAAATTCCTACTATCTTGCAGTGTAGGAATTGGAAGTTCTGCCCAAGAGAAAGAAAAGAAACTGGAAATAGCCTAGAATATGTTATCTTCTTGGATTTTGTGCTCTGTCTTAAAAAAATGCAGTAATGTCATCTCTGATTCAACCAAATTGTCTAGGAGCTATGATGAACACGATGATTAAAAGGTTTGTTAAGGATTGTTGCCATTAGTGCTACATGGCCTGAAATAATATCCTGTTAAGACAATCTAGATATGCCTTGTTGTGCTGTAAGATACCTCGATATTCATGAATGTGCTGCTGTTTGCTAGATGTTATCTGTGCTCCTTAGAGCTCTGGCTTCAGTGCACCTGCTCCTTATTTTAACAGTAGATTTACAGGAAAGGGTTCATGTTGATTCGTATTCTCCCAGTTGACAGATGAGTTATACTCCCACAGGAAGCTTTCCTTCTTAACTCGCTGGCAACATAGTCGAGGATTTGGTTATTGATGTTTCCAGAATAATTTGGGAAGCTTAGTAGAGCATGTAGTTTCCAATATGGCATTTTGAGAACATCACATAATATGAATGCTTTGGAACTCTGAACCATAGGTATGGCACTGTATTCACTTTTATAAAAAATGCACAGTGGAGACCTTGATGGACATTATCTCTGTCATGCTTGACATGAAAATCAAGCAGATGCCTATTCATTGTTTCTCTGGAAACATAAGAGCTTTCAAACTCCCAAACTTATGCTCTCAGTATGGAGTATCTCTGTTAGCTCTTCACTTTCAGGAATTAAAAATAAACTTGTGACCTTGCAGAGTAGAAGGGAAATTCCTGAGAGGCTGATAGAGAACTGATAACATCAGTGGGATTTTCTGTGATGCATCCCATTGCTGCCAAAGGTGTCAACAATAGCAACATTTTAATTCCAAGAGAATGAGTTTAGGAACACTGATCAGTGTCTTGTTGCTTATGGTCCTCTCTTTTCTCAACCAGTTCCCCCCAGCTTACAACAAGATTTCTAAAAGCTGACGAGAGAGCCATGACTGCTTTCAGAGATGCAATTTGGCTGGGATAGAGTTGGCAATATCCTCTATCCATTGAAACTTCAGCAGCTGGTGCTTGCTTCACAGCCTAAATGTATGTCCACATTCTTTACAGCAAACATGTTGGTTATCCACATGATGATTATTACTGGTCCAACTTAGCCAGAACTTCACAAAGTTCCAACTGGATGGATGATCCCAAGGTTCTGGCAACACAGAGCCTGGTATGGGATGGGACACTGCTACGGGTAGGGAGGTGTCTGCCAACCTTCTCTGTCCAAGGACATGGAGGAGATTTGTCATTTGCTATTCAAGCTGTGCTCAGGGGCTGCAGATTCTGGAGCAGGACTTTCCATCTTTGCATTCCATTCTGTCAGTGTCCTACCTCTGTTGTGCAGCCACTCTCTGCCTCTGCTCATGGTGCTGTGGTTGCTCATGGCCTTGCTGCAGAGTTATCCATCAACAAGGAACATGCCTTGCCCACAAAATGTCAAAACTCCTTGGTTCCTTTTTTGTTTCTGTTTTTTATAGAATGCTGAAATACTTGCTTAGCTATGAACTGTTTTCTGTTCAGTCATCAAATTAACTGTTTTCTGAGTTGTTACCTACACTGAGCCTGACTTTACTTACACTGCCTCGTTCTCTTTGAATGCATGTCTTGCCTTGCATAGTTGGAACTACCAGTGTTAATGACTGAATCAAAAAGAGTGCAGCTGACTTTTCAGTTCTGGGCAGTCAATCAAGCTAAGAGTTAAGAAAAGACACCACTTAAAAATTACCCCAAACCTATACTTTGTAAATGAAATTAATTTTATCTGGAAATCTGAGACATAAAAGATGCAAAATTTGAATGTTGTTTCAACC
Organism: Atrichornis clamosus; assembly: GCA_013400975.1. Taxonomy (NCBI): domain Eukaryota; kingdom Metazoa; phylum Chordata; class Aves; order Passeriformes; family Menuridae; genus Atrichornis; species Atrichornis clamosus. Next base: position 111,792 of record WBMZ01009105.1, on the reverse strand, counting down.
ACTTTTCAAAATAAATTTCACTTTAAAGCCTCAGAATGTCAACAGGTAAACATGTTTGTTAAAATCCAACAAGTACAAATATATCTTTAAAATTAAATAGAAAAACCAAAACTATCAGTGGTTATTCAGAGAAAGTAGTGGAATATATAAATCCCTGCTCTGTACCAAAAGAGACTTCATGAAAATGTTTGGGTTGCTAAGAAAATTACTAAAAATTAAGAAAACACTGAAAGCAAAATTGTCTTCACTATTAGACTCCTCATAACTGTGTTCTCTTGAATTATGCAGTAATATGTGTGCATTTTCAGCAATTGCACTGCATCATTACAGTGAAATGAATATTGGAATAGGTGAGGGGCCTTCACTTATGTTTCATTTAAGACTTTTTAAAAAGACAGGTAGTTCTTAACTGATACTTAGTTTCCCCACAGGAAATGTATTTACCTTTGTGGTGTGGGCACAGTACTGTACTGTGGCTTTTCGGTGGGTTGGGTTTTTTCTTGTTTTATTCTACAGCTAGTCTTCACACTGAGCTGAGGAAGGATAGCATGTAATTTAATACAATGATGGTTGTTGCAGAGGTAATTGTTGCATGGATGATATTAAAGGAACACTTTGCAGCTGATGAGCACTTCACTTCCCATTTCAAAGCTAAAAAAACCTCAACACACACACACATACACAAAGAAAGAGAAACTGTATAATTTAGATCTCTTTTTCAGAAAGCGTTAGAGCATTCCCCAGTGTGAGCAATATTTATTATGTGTCCTTGTATGTGATTTGCCGGCATAAGCAACAAAGACAAATAAGACAAAGCCACCAAATGCTGTGATTGCAGATCTTCTCTTACTGGCACAGTAACCACTTTTTGAAGTTTGGGGATAAATGAGTAGATATTTTTAGACATTGTTGCATAATGGAGACACCATAATTAAAATTTTTCTTTTTGTCATTACTGTTCATAATCCTACTTGTGTGCTGACTGGCCTGTATTTCACTTTATTGGAGTATGCTCTGCTCTTGGATTAGTAATTAAGAGTTTGGCTATGTTCTGCTCCTCAGTTTGGACTGAGGCGTGTTGTGTTCATATGTGCATTGCATGACTTGTAAGGCAACTGTCTTGGAGGGAAGATGTGAACTGGGGAGAACAGCTTCTAGTTTTTTGGCAAAGCCTTCTAGATTTCCAACAAACCTGCAAGGCCAATTTGGTTAACATGCAAACTATAGAAGGTGATCTCAAGGACATAGCCATTCAAAAGCAGAGCAGAAGATGGCAGAACTGCTGTGATGTTCATATATGCTTTAATGGCTTTAGTAAGTGGAACATACTGCTACCTGCTTGCAGAGCCAGGTCATGAATTCCTTATCTTGTAAATCTCTGCTGAGCTCATGGGGCTGACTAAAGCCCACAATATTTTCTGTAAGAAAAGATGTCTAAATTCAAAGCAATGGGCAAATAAAGAAATAAAATTATTTAGATTTTAGAACTTCAGGGGGGTTTATGTTTTCAGAACATAAAAGATTGCAGTATTTCTCTTTATTTACACCTATATATTTTTCTGTGTAAGAATTTCCAGCTTTCAGTTGCCAAGTTATAATCCAGATTAGACTGAATTTCAGTAACAGATAAAATGATACACACACAGCTTGTGTGTACAAGCTTTAGAGACACACCAGGGATTTGTGTAAATGTTTTCTGTAAAGGTAAAGTATTCAGGTCAAGTACATAGAATGCTTCTGGTGTCTTAAATGTAGGAATTTTCCTACACTTCAGCACTGCCTCTCTTAGCGAATCAGGTTTGGAAATGCGACTTATAGCCAACTGGCTTTTCTTTTAAGAAGACTCAGAATGCTTGAACAAACAAGTTGTGAGGGCTTCCAAAGGGAAATTGCCCGGATTAGAGCTTGTCTAAGGAGAGTTTATCATCAAGGGGAATTCTCTGACATCTAAGAAATCTTTCACTAGCAGTAAACATCCCTTATGTAGAAAACACTGTCAAGCACTTATGGAAATATTTGAACTGGAAATGACTGACTAATTCATTGACTGTGCCTTTTCTACAACAGCCTTTTTTTCTTCTTCATCTTCTTTTTGTTTGTTTGTTGTTTTCTTTTTCCTTTTAAATTAGGCAGTTAAGAAACCAGAGACATTTCTGACCAGGACAGTTTTCTCAGTTGACTCAATTTTCCCATTTCTTCCCTTTCTTCCACTGGCCCTGCTGGGACAGAAAGTTCTGCTGCAGCCTAGTCAAGACTTATCTCTTTTAGCAGCTTACCCTGAGAGTTTCACTAGTCACTTGCAGACCTGTGGTCAACCACTGGTTGTGAGCACTGAGGTAGGAGGCTAGGAAGCTCTGCATGCTTTTGGTGCCTGAGAGCAGCCAGAGGAACTACTTCACTGTGAGGGATGGAGAGGTTAGCACAGTCTTCTGGGAACTGAGAGGTATGGTGTCAAACCTCCTTGTAAATGATTTGTCAGTGTGTAGGGATGTTGGGTGAAGGGTGTCAGTGGCAGCACTAGTTCTCATATCTCATTGCAAGGACTGTGACATTGCTTGCTTCTGAAATGAAGTATTTATCCAGCTCTGGAAGAGAATTCTAGGCTGAGAACCATAAATGGGAGACACACTTCCTTGTGGCCCTGTGTTAGGCTCTCACACTATCAAGGGGTATATAGCTCAGCATTTCTCATTTCTTTGTTTCTTGCTCAGTCTGCCAGTTGTTGTGTACTGTGCTCTCAGAAGTCTCACTCACCCTGTGCACAACATAGAGGGAGTCTGAGCCTTCAGGAAAGTATCTGAAGGTCCTATGAAAATCCAGTCTTTTAAGTCTTCCAAGCTGTACTTACCACTTTTCATTTGTTCAGACCTCTGTGGAACCTTTAGCTATTGGGAGCAGTCTTCTTTTTTTCTTTTTAAGCACACAGCACAACACCTTTCATCAACATATTTTCCCTGAAGTGTTGTATCTCTCCAGAAATGCAGAGCTTGCTTACTTTTGAAGCCTGAAGTACTCAGCTTGCAGTGTTTCAGCAGGTCTTCCCCTCTGGATCAATTCCAAAATACAGAACTAGTCTTTTCTCATTTTTTTTCTTTGCTACTTTTTCAGGCTACAGCATTTCCTGTAGGATGACACGTCAGAGTAGATAGGTGCCAACTCCCCTGCCTTCTCAGGGGGTTTCCCTTCAGCTTCATGAGCCTCAGGAGAGATTCTTTTCAAAGCTCTTCTCAGCATCCTCTGAGGCTGTGTCAGAATTTTCCCCTACTGCTTGTTTTTCTTGCTTCAGTGCTTCAAGTTCCTGGTCATTTCTTCCTCTAGTAAGATCACTTATTTCTTAGCTGGACAAGAATTTTGGACTTGTCTTTTCTTTGATTAAGATATTTAGCTTGTGTGGGCCTCAAGTGCTCTGTCTGTCAGGCAATTTAATGCTTAACCCTCTGATTCCCCGTTAAATGGCACACATCTCTGTCTCATGGAGCAACTGGAGAAGAGAGAAAAATTGCCTGACAGGCATTTTGGGATCTTGCCAATTTGAGAGGCACTGAGGGGAATTGCAGGGGTTGCCTGAGACAATCTACTAGGACAACATGTGACTGCTTTCCATTGCCATAGTGCTCATCACCATCCTTCTCTCTTCCCTCAGCATCTTCAACCTTGAGGCCCATGGAAATGCTATAAAGGAGAAATGAACCTACATGAATATTAGGAAGCAGCATCTGAGCATTATCAGACATTAAACAAGTTACTTTCCTTCATTTGGAAGGAACATTTTAAATAATGTGAGTATTAATATGTGTGAAGCAGACTGTCAAGATGAACTTTATTGCTGTCAAATATTATCCAGGCAGCTGCCCCATACAGTTTTTCTGATCTTGTTGCCAGGTGGTCTTGTGTGAGAGCTTTGTTGAACTGCTCTGTCTGCGAGGAGGCAACTTGGAAGGTCTACAACAGGGGGCTGAGGACCGTTTGTAGCATTTCAAACTGTCAGTTCCAAATTGAAATATTTTAATGTAAACTTACTTAAAAGCTGTAGTGCCAGTCAGGAAGAATTTTACAAGCTGGGCCTATACTTTTCTATTGGATTTACCATGTATAGGTTGCAGTATTTACTAATGCTCAGTGATGGTACAGGAGTCCAAATTTGGTTTTTATCACAGAACTTGCATTTCATGGTCACAAAAGGTGGAACTTGGAGGGAGACTTTTTACAAGTGCATGTAGTGACAGAACAAGAGGAATGACTTCAAATTGAAAGAGGGCAGGTTTAGATTGAATATTAGGGAGAAATTCTGCTGTAAGGATGGTGAGGCACTTGAACTGGTTGCCCAGAGATGTTATGAATGCCTCACTCCTGGAAGTGTTCAAGGCTTGGTTGGATGGAGCTTTGAGCAACCTGGTGTGCTGAAAGGTGTCCCTGTCCATGCCAGGGGGATTGGAACTAGATAATCTTTAAGATCCTTTTCAACTTAAACCATTCTATGATTCTAACTAGACTGGCCACTTTCACTTTCCTTTTTAGGGGTTATTTTAAAAATGTTTCACTTTCTGGCTCCCCTCCATTTGACCTGTGGTGTAATGTTTGGACTAGAGATGCTTCTGGGGAAACATTAAATCCAAACAAACTCCCTTCCACCCTGTTTTTCATGAAGTCTTTCTTGGATGGTCACTAAAGTTCTACTTTTTTTCCATTATATTCTCTATTAAACACAGACACGCACTAGACATCTCATGGTTAGTAACTTTCCCAAACTAAAGCAATTTTAAATGTGTTTTTGCTTGTTGTATTTTGGAAGGCAGTTAGAAACACTGTGGTGCTTCCTTGTTTTGTTTGTTTTATTTTTCTTTGTTTGGGGGATTTTTGGGAGGATTTTTTTTTTTGCTTCACTTTGTTTTGCCTGAGGATGAGATGGAAGAAGTGAGGAATTGGAAACCCTGGAAATCCTTGGCAGAATACATTTTTCCCCTTGGTAGTATGTCTGGAAATGAGGAGAGATGAATTGTTAAAGGGTTGGTCTGTTATACTGATTTATGGAAACTTTTAGCAGTGACAATGCCTTCAGTCGTACCTAAGGTCATACAAGTTCCTTCTTTCACAGCAGGCTGATGTGTTAGGGGTTCCTGGAGCCATGCAGACCAGGCAGATGACACACAGGCAAGCCCTGGGAGCATTCTGAAGAAAGGTCTTTACTTTTGTAGGGAGTGCAGCAGAAGCAGAATGAAATATTCAAATCTCACTATCAGGAACGTAATGCATCAGTCCTCATTGCTGATTCTCCACTAGGGATAAATCCCAGTAAAGAAAGAAATGAAGGTCAGAAAAAGAAGAGGAGAGGGGACTAAATGATCAGGGTAGAATTGAGGTGAAGGTTTGCTTTGGCTGTGATCTGCCTGAACCTTTGCTGAAGCCTAGCTTCCAAACAAGTTGCAGTATTTCTCTATCTTGCTTTATCCATGCTTTATTAATTTATTTCAAGTCTCATAAAATCATCAACTTGAGATGCAATAAAATCTCTTCTTTGCCCATGTCTAACATAGATATCTATCTTCCTCCAAAACTCCACACCCGGGATAACATGACAAGGGGTCTCCTTCTCATGTCTTCACAGGCTGCCTTTGTGTCAGGGTCTTTAAATCAAATCATTTGCTTTGTATCCTATTGTTGGATAAAATATGTATTTCATATGTTGCTTTGGTAGTGCAAGTATCTTGTGAGACATTCTTCCTGTTGGAGTGTTTTTTCAAAAATATCTGGTTTGAGTTGATGAATCTGAGAACTATAATCTGTATTTTTATTATGAGCTTCTTGGCACTGATGTGTAATAAATTTACTTCGTTACTCCGTCCAAGAGAAATACTTCTAAGTTGAGGGTCATGAATGTTTCATATCAATATCCTGTCTTTAATAAATCCTGGTAACTTCTGCAAGAAATCTGTCTGCTTTCTCTTTTGGGATATTCAGGAAGAAAAATATGGAAAAATGAAATATTTTAATCTGGGACTTCCTTGCTTTTCACTGCCTCTGTCTCCTTTGCCTTCCTGGTAGATATCTCCAGGATGTGCTACCTTGTCCAGGCTGCAGCTGAGCTCCAGAGCTGGAATGGGGTTGATCCATCCATACTTACTGTGACTCAGTTTCCAAAATGTTCTAACCTCTAGCATTTTAAAACTTCTGCCCTCTAAATCCTAAATTCTTTATATGTAAGAGCTTCCTACCCAGTCTCATATTTTCTCTCCATGGCAGTGGCAAGCAAAAGGCAGTACGAGATTGGTAGGCCCGTGGAGTAGTGGAATAAACAGAGAAAACTTTGGTGACTTCAGTTAATGTCATGTGCTGCGCCTGCCATGTGGCACGTGACTGAGGCCCACAGGCACTGCTGGTGGGAGCAGTAAGAAGACTTTCTCAGCATAACATTTCTGGTCCTTGGACTCTGCCGGTGTTCCTGTCTTTCCAACAGGCTGACTTCTATGCTGGCAGCTTGTTCTGATTTATTTTGTTGGGGGTGGACAAACTACCCTCAGGGTGGGGTGATGACTTTGTGGTGGAATCACCTAAAGTGAAAGAAAGTAGATGAAATAAGAATATATTAATCCTGTATGGTTTTGTTCTGGTCAGTGTCAGGAGATGGTCCATGGGGCTCCTGTCAGTACAAAAACCTGGTACAGAGGAAGATTGAGCGACATCATTAGGTGTTACATCACCTGTTATCTACAACAAACACTCAAGCTGTGTTCTCATAAAAAATGAAAGCTATGGCATAGTACTTTCCCAAATGAGCTGTGATACCAAAATTTCAGTTTACTTTGGAAGATGCTACCAGGATGTAATTTCATAGGTGGGTTTTCTGGACTGTTATAACTTGTTGAAACACACTTCAATCACTCAGATTACTGGAATTCCCTGAGGGAAAGCAGCCTTCAGAGGAATTCAAATCACAGTGCACTAGCACAAATAGTTTTCCTGTCTGTTGCATAATAGGGTGACTTGCTTGGTTATTCCAGGGTTGGTCCTTTCCATGCTGAAAGAAGTACTTGGAAGCAAAAGTCCAGACTACATTCAATGACCTGATCGTTTTCTGAAATTAGGTTTTGAAATAAGGGAAGAAACCAAAGTAAGGTAAGCTTAGGGAATTTCCTAATCATCTCATACCCTGACAAAAAAGGTTTGCTCTTTATGTGGAAGACAAGAAGCATGATTTTGCAATTACAGCGTATGACAAAGACTCCAGAAATCCCGAGTTTTAAGTTCTACCACAGATCTGTCTACCACTCCCTCCTCTCCCTCCCCTCTCCTTTATTAAAATTGGTCTTGGAGGACCATGGAGCCTCGTGAGGAAGGAATCACGTTGTCTTTTCTCCCTGATGTTGTTGCAGAATATCAGGACCCGTTGGTTCTGCAACACACCTAGATTTCCTCCCACAAACAGCAGGGTGAATCTAGATTTAGACTGTTGTGTGGGTGGGGGTGCAGGACACTGCATGTGCTGTGTAAATAAAGAGATTATGTGTTAGCATTGCTTCAGACAGAAAATGTCTACACTGTGCATAAACTATCCTTTACTTTGGGAAACAGGACTGACACCAGATATTAAAACCTTTGGCCTGAAGTTCATGACTTTATGGCTCATTGTTTGGTTTGTTTTTCAGCTCACAGAGCAATGCTTTCCTGCTCTAAATACATCTTATCACACCAAAAATCAGTGGTGCTATTGCAGTTACTGTGACAGCCCCTGCTCTGAAAGAAATGTTCCACGTGGAAAGCAGCAATTCCGCACAGCACAGCTCAAGACTCGCTGAAGCTAAGGACTGCTGGCTTGGCCGATGCGTGCTTCACGATGCCTAATTTGGGCTGGCACCATAGCATCTGACCCAGTGGTGCTCTATTGCTGGTGTAGGGTTGCTGTGTTCCAGCTACAGTTGCTGGATCAACATTTGCTGGTGATCTGCTGAGAAGTGCATGTGTGTGCACGCTGTTGGGATGTTTCTTCCACTCCTATTTCCAGGAGCAAGCAAACACAGAGGCACAGAGGAAAGAGGGTGATGGTTGTTTGTCCCCAGAACTCATCATGTTTCTAAGAGCTGTATTTGTGTTGGTTTGTCTGGAACTTACTTGTGCCAACGATGGTCACTGGACTTTCACTTATTTCATGTTTTGTAGATAGTTGTTGAGTTTTGGGAGGCCAACACCCTGCTACTGGGTCGGGGTGGTGTTGAGTTACATCTTGCTGTGCTGGTGAGCCCTGCTGCGCTCTCAGAAGGAGGGATACCCAAAGGAAGCTGTGCTGCCCTGTGGCCACAGCACACCCTTGGAAACTGCTGGAAGGGTTCCGGTCCGTTAACAACCTAGCCTTATAGGACATTCCTGGACAAAAATAAATGAAAAAAGCCCAGCTGCCAAAGGAATAAACTAAATCAGTATGTATTTCTGTCACTGGCTTTTCTGTACAGTCCTGCCTTATGTACATGCTATTGCAAATGAGGTTTGGGCTTGTTTCTGTGTCACAAGCTTTTTTTTTTTTCCATGGGAGACATGGTACAGCTAGAGCAATAGGTCACCTTCTACACCTGATAGTGCAGGTTCTGCACCAAGTTTCTACCTGGGAATTCAAATTTTCATGGTGGTGTCAAAAAAAACCCCTAAAACAACAACCCTCCAACACTCCCACCAGTTAAAGCAGGAAGCTTGTTGCAGGTAGTTAATTAAAAATTGTGTAATGTTAATTATATAGTCTGGCTAGGTATGTGCTCCTGTAATACATAAAATAATACTTTGAAGGAGGGAATTAGAGAGATGGCTATTTTTGCATTGGTACAGAGAACAGCAGTCTTTATTTTTGAAAACAGCTGGGGGCTAGTTTGGCAGCAAAATCTTAACCCAGCTGCCATCATGCTTCGCCATCTGCTCAGACAAAACACACCTTAAACAAGGTTGACTCCGGAGCTGAAACCAAGTCAGTGCGTGGTGTATACACACACTCTGTTCTCATCAGGGACTGCAGGGTCCCAAACCTGCTTAGACCCATCAGTGCTATTGGAAAATCAATGGCCTCAGTGTCTTTTTTCTTCTCCTTTACTAGCTGCACCCATTCATGATGCTCTCTTCATGCATGGGAAGGCAGCTGCAGCTTTTGGCTGCTCCAGTCCTCTCCTTGCTCACCAGTGCTTTCCTCCCTCCTTCTCAAACATATGGAGGCAGTGGGGATTAACACTGGGTGTCTACAGAGCCAACTGGCAGAAGGAAAGCATGACAAGCTGTGCATGCACACTGGGATATGGGGTTTTATTTGTACAACTGAAACCCTGAAAAGAGGTTTGCAAAGATACAATTCATGAGAAAAATTCACGCTGACCTCTTGCCACGCTTACGGCTGGGATCTGTGCTAAGTGACACAGAGGTACCAGGTCTCTGCTACCTTCCACACTAAATGACAGTATTAACTGGACCCATATTTAGGAAATTTTAAATTTTAAAAAATGGCTTCTGAACCTCACTGGAAAAAGAAAACCAAAACAAACCAGAAAAAAAATCACTCTTGGTGGAAAATTTTTGTGGTTTTTTTCCAACAGAAGCTGAGGAAATCATTATTCTCCCTGTCACTCTCCTTCCTGCTCAAAAAGTGGGTTGGGAAGGAGAGAAAAAGCTGGAGAAGGAAGAAAAAAAGTAAAAAAAAATGCATTTTTTAAAAGCAGGAGGGGATTTTTTTTATGGAAAAGCTTGCAACATACCTTTGACAGACAAGTCCACCTATCCAGTGGGAGGGCTGCACGCCTGCCCAGCATGGGTTGGGAGACAGACCAGCTGCCTTTCTTTGGTGGATGGATATGGTGGTATCACCTTGTCCCAGCTCGAGTTGTCCAGCAACTGCAACATGAGGCAGGGAAGGGAGGAGAGATGGAGAAGGTGTCAGATGGTGGGAATGGACTAAGTCAGTGCCAAGAGTGAGAGACCAGAAGCAATCTACACCATGAACTGTCTTGGAAACTCTACCACTTTGTGTAAATGCAGACATAAGAATGTCACTCAAAGGTATGTTTTTCCATATGAAACCCAATGCCTTAAAATTCCATGTGAAGCAACCAGCAGAACAGAGATGAGGTGCAGATATGTGCCTATTTGTCTCCATAAAATTTCAGCCTTTCTAGCTCAAAAAGCTACTAACCCCTTTGGTTGTCTGCTCCCTTTGGTTATCAGTATCTCAGTGGATTTCTATGTTCTAGTATGCTCAATTCCTTATTCAAGATTATTTGGAACTATCTGTTATTTACATTTCTGAGACCTGGTCAATTAGCTTCTCTGATTAAAACTGCAGAGGCAAAGCAAGGCTCCATCAGTATCTGAAGATGGGCACCTTTCAAAGCAGTGTCATGAGTAGGAAATCCAGGATAGATGAGCTGCTGGGCTGTTGGTTCCTCTGGTGCTTTTCTTTTTTCACCTGTGTAGGCCCAACTCTTTGGAGTTACTTGAACATAATCATGGCAATCTCTATGTACATAACCTAATACATGCAAAGCCTTTTTCACAACCCACACCTGAGGTTGCAAACTCTCCTCTCTACTTGTTTGTGTTTAGCACAATTCCCATCCCAGTCACACAGGGAGCTTCCAGACAGTATAGTGTGGAAGCTGTAAAACACAGTAGTTCAGATACAAGAAAGGTTAGGAAGCTGTTGGTTCAGAGTTCCTGGAAAGCCTGGGGTGGTGTACAAATGAGGTCATATCTAAAACATCTTCAAATGTTTCTAAAGCAAATGTTGCACAATTAAGGCTTCAGAGGAATAAAAAAATAGACGGATTTGTTTTTCTGTTGAAGAGGACAAATATATTTAATGATTCCCATAGAAAAATGTGGACTTAAAAATTAAAGCCACGGCTGTGTTGTCAGTCTAAGAAAGTATATCAGATTGGGACATACAGAGCTGTAGACCACTGCACTGCATAAAACCCAAGGAGTTCTCAACATCTCTTTCTGGTAGAGATATGTATTTTCCTAGGCTTTCTGGTTTGGTCTAATGTGCGCATTCATGCAGTAATTATCTTTTTTCTCAGGGTCAGAGACTGATGAGCACTAGAGCTGTGCTGCAGATTGCTTCAGCTGCCTCCTGCTGTCCCCACATGTAGCTCTGATCTTATTTGATAGATATTCTCAAGCTGTGTTTCTTAATGAAACTGTCTTTAAAATAGCATTCCGTGGGTTTACAGACCTACAATTTTTTTACAGTTGTGTATCTAAGACAATTTTATACGTTGTTTGAAATTTCTTCATCAAGCTTTTGTTCAGTTGTTCCAAACAGACTTTTACTCCATGTAAAAGCTGTGCTCCTGCCTTACTTACAGACACAGGCATCTTTGGTTGACTGAGTTTCTCTACTTTCATGTGGAAATAATTGTATGACACAAAGAACAGTATTAAAAATGGCTTCTACTTTCTTTGCTTGGTTTACAGAAGGTGTCTGTTGAGTCTCTTCGTCAAGTGCTTTAGACCTGGATTGTTTAAAAAGGAGATGTGGCTTCTTAGGTGATCCAAGGATTCTTGTCCTGAGTCTCACAATCTGCCTGCACAGAGCTTCCTGAAAACAGTGAGACTCTTTACAGTTTTCAGCTTGACTGCCCCATTTACTTGGCAATTTTGGAACTGAAAACCTTTATGCATCTATAAATTCCAAGATGCCTCAAGCAAGGTGTTTTCACGGGTTGCCTGAAGTTCTCACGTTTCACATACAGTATAAATATCACTAAATAATGCCTAGTACATAGTGTGTCTTGAAAAGCCTGAGTCGTAGCAGTACCTTCATGCTCTTGTTAACCTCTTTTGAGTAGATAAGAAGCCCCCATTTTCAATCAACAAAACTGAATAAAGATACTTAAATAGGTCAATCTTGTGGCTTTATCATGTAACTCCTAGGCTGCATAACAGACTTAGAAACCTGGAATCTCCCAAGATCAGAGAATACCAAAAAATTGCAGCTAAATTTTCATCTGTCCTCTGCCCTTGAGCTTTATAAACTTGCACATGAACCCTCTGTCATTAGCATATTTCCACAGACTAAAGTGCAAGTGGAAGGCGCAGTTAGGTAGGTGGGCACCGTGTGGTTTGTACACAGCCCAGCTGGGTTTGCACACGCTGATGTGGTGGGGCGCATTTCCGCAAAGAGAGATCTGAGGCCACTTCTGCAGGATGTGTTAACCTCACATTGTCAGGTCACTGAGCTCTTCCCTGCAGGGCACACACAGAAAATTAGGTAACACTTTGAATGTGAAGGTCAAAAGACTTTGCCCTATCTAAGTCCAAAATGAATTAGAAGGTTCATTGCAAGGTGTGTTTGATTTCTTTAATAAAGTCAAACTACACATACGACTTACATCTGAAGAAGGAAGGAAGGTAAAGCTGTTGATATTTACAGTTCTGGTGCTAAAATTTTCAGCATTATGAAAAAAGCCCCTTGATTTCTTTGTTTCTCAGTTTGAAGAGCTAAAAAGATGTTTGCTTAACTAAAGAAAAAATATTTTTTTAAGATTGGTTTTTCATTGTTACCTCTAGGAGGTTGCTGTGATGTCAGGAACAGTTGTCAAGGAAATAACAGCCCTTCTCTCTTGTTTGTAGCAGGATTTCAGGTTTGGTTCCTTCAGGGACACAAACATCGCTCGTGTATCTGCATCTCTGGGACAGAAGAGATTTGTCTAGTTTTTTGTTTTGCCTTTTGGTTTTGTTTCAGTCTTACTTAGATTAGACATAGCTATGTAAAAATCCCAAACCAAGTAAAACAAATCTTATATTGTCTGTCGATCTTCCAGCCTTTTTGTTCTGGTGTTAAAACATTTTTATTTCTGATTTGCTAGGTACAAAAGCCAAAATGACTGAAATTTCAATTCTGGATCAAAGTATGGCAGCTAGTAGACTACAAAACTATGAGGAAAAATGTTCTCTATGCATGAGACATGAAAATTAACTGGTTAAGCAAAATATTTTTTCAGATGTTTAGGTTTTGCATATGAATCGTCCCACTGATACTAGCATAAATCTTCTACAATGGCCTAAGTAATACTAATGTTTGCTAATAGCTTGCTTGATTTTGAGTTTGCTTCAGTTGCTTTGGCAAAATGCTATTCCTGAGTGAGTAAAAGAGTAATTGGGTCCTCAGCCTTCAAGTGCACGGTTGCAGCTGTGAGTCATCTCGTTACTTTCCGTGCTGTCTTGGGATCTGGAAGGGCTGCAGCGGGTCAGCGCGCCGCGTCACCCGGCACCGGCCGCGTCACCCGGCACCGGCCGCGTCACCCGGCACCGGCCGCGTCACCGGGCAGCCGCGAGCCACGCCGGTGAGCACGTGGTGTGGGCTGTTACAGCACTGCTGACCCGCGGGGAAAGAAGTGCTCACCCAACGCGTGGTGGTGTAAAGTGCTCTCAGAGTTAGGACCTTGGTTTCGGAAGTTACTTCACCCGTGCCCCCAGTTTAATCCTGTTCCTACGGGGATCATGTGACAGATCCCTAACGTGAGTTTGTGGAAATGAAATTAAAGAGGGGAATTAATTTGACTTGCAGATATCTAAGACTTTCATGTTTTTAAATTAAGATCTTGAAAATTTATGCATATATATATTTATATATGTAGGTATGTATATACACACAAATACAATCTCACATTTGCTTTACAGATAATCAAAAGTTTTCTGTGACCTTCTAAAATTACTGCCCTATTGGTTAGCTAAAATTACTGTTGGACAGTACAGACCTGTGAAGCCAGCCATGAGTTTCCAAACTGGTTTCTTGTGGATCTTCAGGTGACTTGGCACTTGAGATGGCTGGTTGTGATGCTAAGCCTCCCACTTGTCTGAAAATTGAGAGGCAGGTGATGCCACCTGAAGCTCTCCTTCCTGGCACCTGTGGAAAGCTCTGTATTCTGACTCAGGCTGTTGAATCACATTTGGCAAGACAGGCATAGCAACTGATGGTAGCTGAGTGCTGTGTTTTAGTACCAGTAACTGTTTTTTTCCTGAGGATTTTGAAATGTCAAAAAGTCTACTAAAGTTCATAAGCATTTAAGGCACCGATGTAAAAAAAAAGGAAGAAAAAAAGAAACCAGGAGTGGTCTAGGTTCGTGTTGCTTATCGCATATTATGAAGTCTTTTACACCTATGCAAAATGTCTGTAAAGAGACACCTGTTGCATTTTGTTTGCTTGCTTTGCATGGATATAAGTGATTAAATAAAATGCCAAACAATGAAGGATTCAGCCTAATGATAGTACTGTTTCAGCTTGCTCTGCGTGGCTTGTTCTATTAATATATGTTTGTGGTCAGGAAGGAATGCAGTCTCACTTTGCTATAATATGTGCAGTATTAATTTTGGTTTGACACCTGCCAGGCAAAGATCCTCACCAGCCAAAGGCATTCTTCACAACCGAGCTCCATCTGTTGTGCAGATCTTTGATTCTGATATTTCTAATGACTCGAGCCAAAGCAAAAAGAAGAGCCATCTTGAAGAAAAAAAAATCTCAAGGAGGAATGAATAGTTTTATCAAGGCTAAATATAATGGCTTATTGTCATATTTGGTTTAAGTCCTGCAAGCGAAACATGTATGATTAGTTGTGGTATGTAAGAAAACAGTCCTTCATACTGGCAGTGTCATTATTGTTGTTGCATAAAAGGAACATTGATAGCTAAAGTCCAAGCACGTGATTTTATTGCTGAAATGCTGCAGCCTTTCGAAAGATTTCTTGATAGGATAGTTGCAAGTAAAAAAAGTTTACTCTCTTATTGTACTCAGCAAATAAAAATCCTACGGAGTCTGCTTTGATTGCAGAGGATGCAATCAAAGGAGCAGCAGGATTAACACTTGCCTGAGCTCTTTGGAAGACAGCACAGGCTATTTGAAATAAGCATTCAAGTAACGTCTGTCAAAAGAAGTTAGCTTCCAATCCCCTGACAAAAGTTATGTGATGAGTTTGTCACCTCACAGACAAAACAATCATTAATTCCTCCAGTTATCTTTGTTTTGCACTTAGAGTGGGTGAATTACTCTGTCAGAGCTGCCCAACCCACATGGGTAAACATTTGCCTCCTATGATACCATGAGAAGTCTACTACAAATATGAATGTGTTTTATGATAATCACGACTTTGTACAACCACCCGCTGATTGTTTATTATTATTTGTGATAGCATGGAGAAGAAACTTGACTAAGAGAAATGGCTCTGTGTGCTTCATATCTATAATTAATGGTTGAAAGCGCTGCATTATCAAACCCCATTGAATTCACTAGGAACTGCAGAATATTCAAAAGTATATAGACATTCAGTGACATACTTCAGAATTTGATTTTTTCAGCATTATTTATAGAGTTGACTCTTGGTGTGACTGCCAGCCTGTAAAACAAAGACTCTTGTCTCTGCTCTTTCAGACTAGCAGGTGGCTTTGTGCTGTCTGGTAATTCCTAAAAACTTGGATGTTCCACAGAACCTAACAATTGAGTTGATAATCCTCTTTTTCCTTAGTGTATTGCTGAACCTGTTTGTGCATTTATACCAAAGGTATCACTGCAAGGATGCCATGATTAATTGTGGCTTCAGTGCTTACACATATTGCTCACTTATGTGTAACAATATAGAAATTAATAGGAAACATCAAGCAAATTTTACTCCTGCTTCAGTGTCTAGAGCAACATCAAATGCTGCTAAAAATAGATATAAAACCACAGTATGATTAAGTCCAATCCTGCCTGTTATTTAGGGTCATCCTGCCTGAAAAGAGAACAGATATTATAGTATGTTGTGTTTGCGTTTGCTTTGCATAGGTGTTCTTTTCCTTTCATGCATCTGCAGCCGCCATTTATTTATGAAATTAATTATTTGATTTCATGGTGTGCAGCAGCAGACAAATACTGTGTGGGATTGTAATTATTTTTTTTGTTTGGGAGACAGAATAACATCCACATTATTAACTGCTGAAACTTCCTCTCTGCCCTTTCCTGTAAAATGTGAATCAAGATGTGAAAACCCAATCTCTTTCAGTTCCTTAAACCCAGGAATTACTCCCTATGACTTGAAAAGGGTGGAAACTGAAGACAGAATGAATTTATTTAGGGGCTTCTCTGTCAGTCTGTTTAACATAGATTATTACTGATGACTGTCAGTATAGCAGAGATCTGTAGAGGTACAAAACCTGTAAGAGAGATTTTAAAATGCTCAAGAAAACTGCATAGCTACTGAAACTGAATAGTGGGAATACAATTGAAAACTTTTGTCATGAAATCTGAATGTTTATTTTTCGGGTTTTAGCAGTCTGCTTCCACATTCATATCTACTAGGCAGTCATTAGCAAGTGATACAGAATATATTAATTAGCTGCTGGTATTGAGCCAAAATAGAAACATCTGCATTCTTGAATTGCCTGTAGATTTACAAAATTTTATGCCATCTTTTTTTCTTACCCTAATACCCAAAATGTACTTAATGTCACAAAGTGTGATGCTTTACAGCTCACAGAGGAGAAGAGCTGCCAACAAATAAAGATGTATGTACTTTTTAATTACACTAACGCAGAGTCTCAGTGAGCTTTTGGCAGGAAGGTGCTGAATTTGGTACCTTGGGTGGATTATGCTTCACTTCAGGGAGATTACTTAAAGTTGCCCTAGATTTGATTATCACAGAATCATTTATTCTGCATATTAGCTGTCCTATGTAGTAGTAGATTCCAATTTGTTTAAAATAAGACAGAGAACTTCCTATCTTTTAATGCAAGTAATAAAAACCAGCACAATGTGGAAGAATGCAGCAAGTCTTAAAAATATATTTCATATTTGTTTTTATTTTGATTAGTGCCTTTCATAATTAATTAAGAGACTTGGAAATGTAAATAACCATGATAGAAGTACCCTTATGAGTAAGTGTTTTAAGATCACTAATTGACAGATGTTGGTTTTATTCATGCACATTCTGTATTTTAATGTTGGCATTCATCAGATCAGAAGTTATCAAGCTACAGAAACTATGAAGCATTACTCAAATAAACATAAAATTTTGTATCAGATTTGTTTTACTGTAACATGGTCAGTTGAAAAAAATATGCTGCTTTCTAAAGTTTTGTTTTGAGTGTTTTTCTTTCAATGTTCTTATTTTACAGATTCCATTTTGTAGTTTACTCTGGGTTTTTAACTGACCAAGATTTTAACTTGATTGCATTAGAGAAGATGGTATATATTCTTGAGAAGGTATTGGAGCTGTTGTTTCTAAAAAGGTGCAAGTTTTCCATCACCAGGATTTTCCCATGCTGAGTCAACTCTGTGTGAGGAAGAAGCTGGATTTCCCAAGCAGAGAACAGCATTTACTTGGAAGTCATCATTAGATGGTGTTTTCCAGTAGCCAGAAATGGGATGAAGGAGGTGGGCATCTCTTTGGTAGTCAGCAGGAGCCTTCCGAGGAGGCAACAGCACAAATAAGTGGAACAGCTATCACAGCCTTCCACCTCACGGCTACCCATGTAACTCACCACTCACATTTGGCAGGAGAGACAGAGAAACAGCTGTGCATGTGCTAAAAGGTTATACAACTTCTCCAAATTATTTTACTCTTCTTCTGTAAGTAAATCAAGCTGAGTGTATTAACTTTATATATGGAAAGATATCTCTAATGGGGTCAGCTGTCTGCAAATAGTACAGTTCAACTTTTCTCTCTCCTTGGTCAAACGCTTTTTAAAACCCACTGAAGCCAGGAGATAGACCTGGTGGTTTTGAGTAGACTTTGGATAGGCTGAGTGATCCATGCTGTTTGCAGATGCATAGAAGATATGTATATGCTGATACCTAGAAGAGAAATGTTTTTCCATGCTCTCTGGCACATGATTATTTGGAGCTGTTGCAAAACACTAGTGTTCCCTTCTCAGCCTCTGAATCAGTCTGTTGTTTAATTAGCAACAATGACAACGAGATTAAAAATCAACACCCAAATTATATAGTAGGGGTTGGTTTCTGGACAGTCTGTTCTACTCTTTTTCACTGGTTAGCAATTTGAACTTGTTTCTTGTGTTTAAACATATTCCAAACTGGACCTGAAAGTTCACTGCAATGAAACAACCTTATGATGTTTCATGATAACTTTTAACTTGCACAGAAGGAACTAAGTGCTGCATGGTTCATGAAGGCCTGCCAAGTGTTGTATATCCAGTGTGATACTTTCCTGTCTGGCACCCCAGTCATTCATGGCTGCAGGTTGGCTTTTGAATTTGGATGTGATGTAGGAAGAGGACATGCATTTGCCTGCAGTTCCACCTGTTAGGACAGTGTTGGGGGAGAACAGCTGAACAAGAAAGTATCAGAGCAGCTGTATAAATGCAGACCTACTGTAACTTCCCATCCTTTTTTCTAACAAAACAAGCTAAGCTACCCCCTGTGGTTACCCAACAACTTCTGTTTATTCCATCCTGCTCACCAGGACCTCCACCATGATCTTGTGTTTGACTTTAGTGATCTCTTGCACTTACTGGGATCCCTCAAAATGCTTCCTTTCTGTTTTCTCTTTCATCCAGCATCTCTGGTGGCTCAAGGGAGTTGCAGCTCCTAGAAATCTCCAATCTCTCCATTAGTGGGAGCGTTGTGTACTTGCCTTCAGTTCAGGTTCCGCAACCCCACCTCACTGCTCATGAAAGCCTGTCCCAACCTGATCTGCCAAGTGTTGTTTTGCTTCTTGACACACTTTCACCATTGTGCTCACGCCAAGGGGATCTTACTCTAAAGCAAATATACCTGTTTATGTGCAAGCTGTTTTCTATTGTGACATTCAGTCATGAAATAACTTCTGGACCATAGCATAGCTGCCAAAACACACAGCACACAGGCTTGGCAACCATGCATGTTCAGTACCCAATGCTGGGTCTGTGGCTCAGGCTATTTGTACAGTGCACTGCACTCTGAGGGGGCTGCAGGGAAGCAGGACCTCACACTAGATTCATTATCATGTATGTTTTCCTTTAGCTGAAATGCCCCACATGCCATTGTCTGCTGGCACATTAACCACAATGGCTCTGTGGAGCTTCAGAGTCCCTTTTAGCTTAATTTCCTATAGTAACCAAGGCCATGCACTCCTCTGCTGTGGGCTGTTGTGTGTATGCATGTACCCCTAGTAGCTTCTGAACCTCTTGTCCAATTTCAGGAAGCCTGCCTATTTGCTGTTGGTCAGACGAGCAATTTCATGAGTGTCTTTAGAACAGGTAAGCAGCTGGAGAAGACCTGAAGTCAGCTGTAGGACTCACATCCTGGGGGAAAGTGAGGCTTCTTTGGTTTGTTGCTTGTGGAACCTCTTAATCTAACTTTAGCACTTCTTAGGAAAAAACCATACTCGAGATGCCAGAAAAGGTGATTAAAGAGGACTCTGAAATGTTTGCTTTGAACTCTTCGGAAATTAAGACTAGGATCTGATAAGAGGGTTAGGTGAACAACAGTTAGTGACTTCAGTGAGTCCAGATCACTGAAGGACTCTATACACCTAGCAGGAGGTGATGCTGAGGCCAGATGCATGCCTGAGCAGTTACTCCTCTTTGCAGTTCCATTCCAGTTATGCAGGGTCTGAAGCCTAGACTCACCTACATGTTTCTGATGTGAATATATAAAAATTAGAGCATTTGCCTAGTGCTGTTTCTACCAAGGGCTCTTGCATGCTTGATTTCAGCTACTTGATTCCCAGGAGAGTTTTCTCTCAAACAGGCACCATTCTAAAGGCTAGGAAGCATTCCTGACCCTCCCCAGGGAAATCTTTATATTTTTTGCTGTAAAGATTTATCAGGAGAAATGGAGTATATCTGTGCACCTCAACATTAGGTTGTGCAGCTCAGAAATACCTGGATTCCCATCTCCTCTTCCAAGTCTTCTTCTGTCTTATCTAACAAGTACATACGCAATCCTTTAAATGGATAAAATACAGAGGTAGCACTGGAAGCAGAGACCAGTCTGCAGAAGCACCTTTCCCAATAGGCAGATTTCTTAGTTATTAGATAAGAGATGGGCCATCATATATTCCTGACTCCCCAACTGTCTCCTGAACTGCCTGTGGCATTTTCTTTGCATGAGGCAGCAACTGATTGAGACTTTTTCAGCACTTTGGATTCAGGTGCATCATTTCCATCAAAGTCCCTTTCACACAGCAGGGAGCAAAAGCCAAAAAGTTGGGTTTGTGTTACATCTTTTTAAGATGTATTGACTTCATAGGGGAGAAACCTCCCAGAAACTCCAACAGATGCTTTTGGTCATGCACAAAGAAGTCATACTTACATGGAGAAGGGTCCTTTAGACAAAGCAGTAAGGAATTTTGGACCCCAGCAGTTCTGAGGAACCAGCTGGGTACTTTGCAGGTCATCCAGAAGTGCCTCAGCCCTGTGTTCACTTTTATCTTGCATCTTCCCACTTGTGCCAAGTGGGACAGAGCTGAGGTGAGTTTATTTTCCATCCCCCTGATTTTTGCAGTATCTTCTTGGAGTCTCCTACTTAAAGCTAGAGAGGTTCTGAAGAAACAGAAATGCAAAAGCAGTGCCTGTCTGCCTTTGCCCCATTTTTCTTTTTTTTTTTTTGATCTTTGTTATCTGGGTTACTCTGTTTTGTCTGGTACATATCTGTGATACTGTCTATTTATATCCAGCTCTGTTTCCTGTCCACACTCACCAGCACCATTGTATTCCCTGGTCTGTGCAACAGTCTGGAAGTGCAGATGTACATACAGGCTAGAGGTTGCCAACATCTCCTGGTTTTTAACTGGGACAACTAGGATAAAGGCTTAGCGTGGATCAGCTGCCTTGACCAGCGAGAGCTGGGGCCGGGGAGAAGCACATTCCCTTGTGCTGCAGCTTTGAATAGAAGGAACTATAGGTCTTTCTCTGGGTCAGTTTCAGCTCCAAAAACAGAGTGGAGAGTGTCCTTCCCATCTCCAGCCCTGTGAACAGGGATTTTCATGGTCCCAAGGGCCGTGCCAGCCAGCTGGCTGGTGGTCCTAGCAGAGAAGCTCTGCACCAGGCTGGCTGTCTCCCCAGCGCAAAGCTGTTGGCTCCTCATTCCTCAGGGGCTTAGTGGCCTTAGCAGGAGCAATGAGACTTCAGCCTCTAAATCTCTGCAGCGTGTGGCCCTGGCACTTTGCAGCCTAGACCATGTCCACAGCTGGACACAGTGTTTCACTTAGTGCTCTGTCTAGAAGTGACAGCACCACAAATTGCCTTCTCCAGGGAAACCCTCAACACCCTCCAGTGGTGCCCCAATGCCCCAAGCCCCATTTCTTCCCAGTTTTAACAGTGCAGTTCTCGTTTTGCTAAGTGGAAGCGTATGCCTGACATGAGCACATCAGACCCACCGAGAGCAAGAAGAGCTTCACATTTTTTTTTCAAAAATGAGGTCTCAGTATCCTAAAAGTACTTTTCAAACATAACTGCAGGACTTGCATAATTGAAACTTTTGCTCTAATCTCATTACTTCCCTCAGGCAGTTCCTGACAATTGGAGATTATAAATGAGAGTTTGTAGTAAACATAGACCAGAAAAAGGGATCTTTACTGGTTTTGCAATGTGTTTAAGGCAGTTTGGGTGATGAGCACAGATAACTCATTTTTATTTCACCTGAAATGCCATTATATTTATTAAATTAGGAGTGGCATTAATCCTAGAATGTATCCAAATCTTTTTGTGATTTTGCATGTGTCATAACTGAAAGATCTCACTAAATATTTCTCTATACCTTTAAATAACATTGCCTGTCATGTAATATTTACCTCAGGTTTTCCTCAGTGACTTTGTATCAGAGCTGAAAATGAACTATCACAGAAAATAAAATGGGACTAAAATAACAGTCCTTTGTATTAAATTTAACATTTGGCTTCTGTCCCAGAATTTTCCACATCCATATTAGAATCAGATGGTACTGTAAGATTAAAAGATCTCCTGGATGGGTTTTATTCTGATTCTTATTAAAGGGCTGATAACAGACTGGAGGCAAGATACTTATAGTAAGAAAGTCTGCCTAATATAAAAGGCTGGATGGAGAAGCTGACATGTATTATTGTCAGGTTTTCCTGCTTGATCACTTTTCAGTATCATAAAATCATTCTGCTAGTGAACGTGAAATGTAAAATCTCCAGTGTGAGAGCAAAAAGCCCAGGCTGGCAGATATCGCTGCTGTGGACACACTGCTTTACTCTAAATAGCTGACCATAAGCCAAGGAAAGGGTTTAATATCAAAAAGTAGTGCTGGCGACAGCACAGAGTAGCTCTATTTATTTTTTTTCCAACTATTTGCATTCTTGAAAGACACTCCCTTGTCCTGACTTACCAGTGAAACTGGTATCACATGTGATGTGACAACATAGGGCAGCCCTACCGGTATTGCTCAGCCTTCTTCAGAAGTTGTGCACCCTCTGCCCTATCCACTTGCCCCAGATTTCTTTGGCAATCTGGAGACAGAAAGATCAAAAGGACCTAAATAGTCTTCAGAAAGCAATTTTCCCTTTACTGAAAGCAGCTTTGTATAGTTCGTATGTATTATTTGGCTTAAATTGTACAAACATTTGCAGGCTCTGGGTGTTCTGTGCAGAAACAATTGCTTTTGATAAGATGAAGGAATGGTGCTTTCTGGTGTTGCTGTGGTGGAGACTGTGACCATGATATTGGAGCTGTAAATTAGATTTTGCAAAGCAAAATTCTGTAGGGAGTCTGCTCCCTACAGCATTTCTGTAGGGAGTCTGCTGTTTCAGACCAACAGGCTATAATCAGCATTTTCATGGGGATATTTTGCCCGTGTTTTGTCGCAGTACCTTCAGCAACAGAAGTAGAGCAGCAATTGCAGGCTTCATTGACCCTTCATTTCAGCTTTTGATCACAAAGGGTATCAAAGAACAAATATGCTTTGTAGGTATTTTATGCTGCTTTTCTAAATGCACTTTTTTAAAGCAACTGGTATGTGGTCTGAACTTCTAGGCAGAGAATCATTTCCCTGCACTGGCTATTTACAGCATCAACATCAATATCTGAGCTTACACCAAGTACTCCTTTTACAATCAATGGAGAGAAATGTGAATGTTTAGAGGAGCAATTAATCTGATTATTTTAGACATCTCCTTTCCAGTGAGAGGGTTTGTATTCTAGAAAAGCCTATTTCTCTTCTTAGCAATAATCAAGTGTAGCATATTTATTTCAGGAGGTATTATCTGTAGTTAGGCGAGATGGATCCCATACAGTATGTTTCTGAATAGTGCTGTATTCTCACTTGGCTACCAACACTCTAACACTGTTTGTATGAATGCTTTTTTTTTTTAATTATCAGATTATTGTTACAGGGAACACATAAATAGATAGTTGTGTATGTAAGAAATGCTTGGGTCAATCCCTACAAGATTTTTACCGCTGATAATTACAGCTACTTTAATGCTTCCCATGAAAGATGTTTTGGTAGTTGTATTGATCCTGTCCTCCTCAGGTACCAGTTCGAGGTTTAACATCTTTTCAGATGAAGAGTGCATTCTCTTGGGTACTTGGACAATGCTAAGGGACTTAACATTGGGCAAAAATCTCTGAGGGAAAATGGGACCTCCTTGCACTTTCCTGAAAACAGCTTCAAGGAGCTCAGATGAATGGAGCTGTAGCACATATATGCCTGTTTTCAGGAGTGTTACAACTGGACTGAGGGATAAGGAAGCATAATTTGTATTGGTGAACAATGTTGATGCCCTGTTCATTCAGGTTCACCAGAACCATGCTTATGGATTCATTCAAATAGAGGAAAAGCCTTCAAAGCTGGTTTCCTCAAGATGAATTTGCCGTATATGACAGGGCGAAAAACGTAAGTAGCATCTTAGGAGACAGAAGAATTTCCTGTGAACAGCCCTTAGCAAAAGAAAAAGAAAATAGAGTAATATCTAGTAACTAAGGAATCAAAGTTATTTCTGAAGTGCATAAATGGAGTCACAGAATAGGAGTAACAAGGTATTATTGGTCTCATATTTGTCATTTGTCACTATATCATACTGGTGCAAGCAGATTGATTTTCAAAGAGTGATGGCTGCTGGAAACATGTTCCTTGAAAATCTTCTTGTTCGCTACCCCGAAATCTATAATTACTTTTGGAAGTCTTTGCTTTGGTGTACAGTTCCGATATCTGGATTACTGACATCCAAAACCACAAGGCTCCCTAGTATGGTCCACTGAGCATTAGTTTTCCTCTGATTAATCTTCTGGTTGATTCTGTAACTAATTTTTCTAGGTGAATATGTATTCTGTTTCTTTAATTAATTAATTCTTTCACCTCAGCTTTGCTCATGCTTATTCCCTCCTTTGTCAAGGTCTCACATTAATACTTGCAGCATTGCCTAGTGACACATATATGCTTTTTCTTTTTCTTTTTCTTTTTTTTTCTCTTACAGATTTAACTGAAATTGCACCATGCATTTTGAAGATGTCACCAACAGATCAGCAGTTGAACAAGCTTGCAAGGAGGCTGGGACCTGAATGGGAACATGTGGTTCTATGCTTGGGTTTGTCCCATACTGACATCTATCGATGTAAAGTCAATCACCCTCACAACCTGCAGTCACAGATTGTGGCTGCACTTGTCCTGTGGAAACAGCGTTTGGGGAAAAATGCAACGATCCAAAGTCTGCAAGCCAGCCTGATGGCAGAAGAAGTGGATCCTTCTGTGATACAGTACATGCTTGAGTGAAGTAATGCTATTTATTCCGTTTCCACGTGCTGCATTAAATTAAATAAGGAGGATGGAAATGTATGTTGAAGATTGGACACCTCAAACTGGAAAAAAATGGGGTTGGCAACTGTGATTTTATTAAGCTTAAACATTCCAGTTTTCTGTGGCATCTTGTGACTTGAAATGCCAGATTAATTTTTAGCAGGCATTAAAAAATGGATCACTCTTTCCTGTTCACTTTTGTGCTATTTCAGTGGGGATATAGGGTGACAAAGTTCTTGCAAGCAAGTGGCCCTGCAGTGAGTTCAGTGAGGTTTTCAATTTCACTGAGGGAGCAAGACTTGGTTTAACTTATCTTCTGGACTATCTAGGTGCCTTTTTTACTGCTGTTTCATGCTAGTTTCCTGATATCCCAGCAAGAAATGAGACTAATCACCATTACTAATTTAACAATTTTACAACAGTTACTGCAGGTAGCTAATTTCACATTTATAAAAGTTTCAGCACATACAGTTTGTTGCTAGGATAGATGGCTGCCACCTTGGTCTGCCTTTGACAATGGCCCTAAGTGGAAGTAGCAGGATCGTAGTGTGCCTGTGAGGGTTTCTGCCATTATTATTTAATGGGTGTAGGTTTCTGTAGACAGGCACATATCACAGGTGGGGAGTTCTCAGGGAAGGCACGCAGTAGAAAAGTGATCAGAAGTAGGCAAAACCAGGCAAGAAGCGGCCTAAAAAAGGAGACAACTTCTAAGTTGTCCATGTTTGTCTCTGCTAATAAACTGGGAGACAATCTGGTGCCTACTGGGTCTTTGAACTGTGCTCTGGATCCAGGCAATCTTGTTTCACGCTGAGGTCAAGTGTCTGTAGGCACATTGCTCTGACCACGGCATGCCCAACAGGGTGGTGAATTTTGCAGGTCCTTTCTGGTCAAGATGAGCTTCTCACTGCTCTTCCTCCAGCTTGTGCCATCCACCAGGCTCATTTGCTTTCTACCAGCTTTTCTGCACCTACTGGGGGCAGTTTTGACACTCCTGTCTTCAGTTCTTTGCCAGCTGTAATTGTACCACCAATGATAAGATCTTATGCAAAAGAACAGTAAAGCTTAGGCTCTTCTCTGCCTTCCCTTCTATCAAGGAGATTTTATTCCTGCTAGAAGTACTGAGGTTTTTGCTGACCAGGCAAGTGGGTATCAGTCCCACAAGGTATATATCCAAAGGCAATGGAAGAGACCAGCTGCTCTCTGGGGCCGAATGATAAGAGGCAGAATATATTTTAATTCTCCCTGAGCAGTTTGCTGTACAGTAAATGATGAACAGAGTTTTGATGCTGAGTTTCCACATTTATTTATGAACAAGTTACTGTAGACTGTTTCATCTAAAGAGTCATTGCCAAAGAACCTCCCATCCCACAAAATTTGCTCTGTTTAATTTAACAGCTTAACAGCCTTGTCTGAAGTCTTTACTGGGGCAAGAATGAACTTTACTGCTTTTTAAAAAATTTGTTATTTCCATACCCAGATTTTGAAAGACTTGGGAAATTAGAAAAGACAGAGTTTTTAAAGAAATCCTATATACCTTCATTTTCAGAAGCATGGAAACAGAAAACATATCCTGGCAGGATCTGCTCCTGCAGGTTCTGAGGCAATCTGGTAATATTTTGATATTAATCTTCTGTATACAGTTCTGATCTTCAGTAAATTGTGATACAATTATACCTCACTCAGATCTTAACTATTCATATCCTACTTTCAGAGTTTAACTCTATCAACAAATTCCAGGAAAACAAGGCAAATAAATTTAGGGTTTGGGATTTATTTACTTTTCCTGTTTCATGATGCTTTAATGCCAACATGTTCTTACGTTGAAAACCATCCTAGAGCAGGTGTAGAGACGTAGTGAATTCATACGAGCACAGCCCAGCATAGGGAGTGGGGTGAGGACTCCAAAGCAGTTCTGACAGTGGGATTGTCAGGAGCATGGTTTGCATATTGGGGAAGAGAAGCAAAGTGGTCTCCCTGGCAGCAGTTTGGAGTAAAAAAAACTAGAGGTGGGAGACAGGAGAAACTACTGAAAATGTGATTTGGGGGAAGAAGTTGACCCTTAGTGTCATAAATGCAAGCACCTTATCTTGTTCTGAACCAATGTGGACCAAATCTGAACACAGACTGGTCTTCAAAGGAGCTCATCCCTAGTTAACCCAGAATGAGCACAGTGCTCCAGGAAAGCAACCAGTCTGGGCAGTAAAGCAATGTAATGGGCACCCTCATGGGACCCTGGTACCTTCTTCGCTGGGTGAGCTTTGCATTTCATATTCTTCGTTTCATGGAATCATAGAATGATTTGGGTTGAAAGGGTCCTCAAAGATCATCTACCTTCAACACCCCTGCTATGGGCAGGGACACCTCCCCCTAGACCAGGTTGTTCAAAGCCCTATCCCATCTGGCCTTGAACACTCCCAGGGATGGGGCAGCCACAACTTTTCTGGGCAACCTGTTCCAGTGCCTCACCACCCGCACAGTAAAGAATTTCTTCCTAATATGTAATCTACACCTTCTCTCTTCCAGTTTGAAGCCATTCCTCCTTGTCCTATCACTACATGCTCTTGTGGAAAGTCCCTCTCCAGCTCTCTTGTAGGCCCCTTTTAGGTACTGTCAGGAAGGTGCTATAAGGTCTCCTCGTAGCTTTCTCTTCTCCAGGCTGAGCAGCCCCAACTGTCACAGTCTTTCCTCATAGGAAAGGTTCTCCAGCCCTCTGGTCCTCTTGATGGCCCTTCTCTGGACTCACTCCAGCACTCTTATGTCCTTCTTATGTGAGGACTCCAGAGCTGTTTGCAGCACTCCAGATGGGGCCTTACAAGAGTGGAGAAGAGGTAGGGAATCACCTCCCTCGACCTGCTGCTCATGCTTCTTTTGATGCAGCCCATGGTACGGTTGGCCAATGTCAGGTTATCCATAACTAATATATTTAAAGTCTTTTTAATAGTTAAGAAAACAACCTTTAGTAGTTAAAAAGGTTTCATGCCAAATAAGACTTACTTACAAGTCAGTTATCCTTCCGAATATCTACTGTGGGCCACTGGAAACCTGATAGGTGAGTATCATATCAGGTAATTCCTCCACCTTCTTTAGGTGGGCAAAAAGCTGCAACCCTTGCACCTTCTACTGAAATTACAGGAGCCACAGCTAGACAAGTAATATAAAACCTGGCCTCTCGTATTGTAGAATAAAGAACATAATTCATAATTTATAGTTGCTTTCACATTCCCAGGGCCTAAATGAATGCTGTAATACTTCAGTTGCAAATACTGAAGGGAGAGGTTTACTTATTTTATGAGATTGTTTCCATTCTGTTATTTTTAAATTCATGGAAATGCTTCTATTAGACTCTTCATTTTTATTAAAGCTTGTTTTTGCACTACACAATTGCAGAGATACATTTAACTGACAGTAGTATTCCTTTAACCCAGTGGATTTTTCCATCCACTTAAAAATATTTTTCTTCTGTATGTAATGCTATATTTTGCACAAGGATGCAATTAAGACAATTTAATTCTTCAGATGTATAGCAAGGGTTCTTAGTCTCTCTTAGAACACTCTAAAGATCTGAACATGTTTATTCTTTTCTGCTAATTTGGGAGCAAATGTTATTTATGTTAAATCTCACTCATAGACAAGCCTACAACTTGAGTATTATTCAGAACTGAGGCAACTCAGTGAGTTTCCCCACCTCTCCCTTTGCCTCAAACTCACTTGTGCCACCGGTTTGGGTGATGGCAGGGGGCTTGCACAGGGGCTCCTGTCCTCCCTGCCTGCTGAGCTCCCAGGACTGGTGCATGGGGCAGGCTGACTGCCAGGGGCAGCCCCCCGCAAGGACTCACCCCAATTCCACTGCTCGTTGTTTGCAGTGAGGTTCGCGGCCACTTCAGGCCTTGGGCTGGAGCGTGAGCTTGGCAAAGGTGAGCCAGCAAAATCTTCTCTCTGATGTGTTTGGGTTTCCTAACCAATGTTGAAAAATCGTCACTAGTGAAAGTGCTATTATTGGTATCTACTTATTTGTGGCAGAGTTAGGAGTTCTGAGACAGGAAAGCATAAAGATGACCACTGCTGGATCTTCCACTGAAACAGATGGCTTAACTTTCAATCTCTGGAAGAAGTTGTCATTTATTTTGTTCCTTGGTCTCCAAAGGAGACTCTGACATCCCATTTCACTCTTCTAAGTGGTAAATAAGCTTTGTAAAAGCTGCTTTGTACTCTGCAAGTACAGGTGGACTCTTAGCATAGCAATAGGCAAGGCCTAAGAGCACCATTTCCCACCTGCATAAGCTGCATAAATAGTCACAAAGGAAGGATCTTCTCATGATAAAACCATGTCAAGGAGGCTTTACAATGCATTTGAGAGTGGCTGGAGTGTAAAACAAAAATGCAGTCATCTGTGAGCCACTTCTCCCAGATATTGCGGAGGAAATTTCCATCTGGAGTCGTATTTTATGACTTTAATTGACCTGTGGAATAAAACATTTTGCAAAAGGCTGGAAAAACAAACAAAGTCATATTATATTCAAAGAAAATAAAAGGCATGCTCATCTCATGCTAAATATGGTCATGCTGCCAATTTTGCTTCTTATTGGAAATGAAAACAGTCTTTGAGAGCTAAACTGTTTATAAGTTTCCATATTATCCATAGACGTAGACCATTGTCAAGGCATAGTAGAAGTAAAGCTGCAATGACTGTTCATTAAACCTTTTTCTGTTAACAGTGACTACTCAAAAGCTTTGTCCAAATTTCACAAAATGAAAGGAATTTTCACTTTCAAGCTGTCTTACTGTTGCTAAGATCTCAAGATATAAAAATAAATCCAGTGATTTGGCTTTTTTTTCCCTGAATACTGTGTCTTTTTAAGTGATTACCTGAGAAAAATGAACATTTGCCAGAAAAAAAAGCAGCAGATTAAAAAATTAGTATGTGTTTTAGCAGAATTCACTTCTGAACGTAGCACTTTAGTTGTGAAAAAAAAATTGATTGCAATTTCCCTTTGTAGATGGTGGGTAGAGCTGATGATAGTACAGGAAGATTCCTGTCTCTTCTGCAGGAAGAAATGGCATTAAAACATCTGCATGTGTTACAGGTACCATTTCTGACACTCATGTCTGGTCCAAGCCCCAACAGCAAAGATACAAAAAGTCTCATATTAACTTCAATGTGCTTTGGATTAGGCCTTCTTTAATTGGAATCTGCTGAAGCATGGTACTTTTACTACCTCCCTTTGAAAAAGCAGTCTTTTTGGATTGGGGGCAGTTAAGAGGAAAGGAGTTTTTGTGGATATAGTAAGCATTCTAGGCTTTGGGGTCCTCTTTTCACTGCCACAAGTGCTACTTTGCACTATTCACTTCAAAGTAAGCATTATGAGAAAGTAAAAAAAACCCAGAAGAGTGGAGCCATTCAGCAAAGGATATTGGTAAGCCTCCAAAACCAAGATAATTTTGAGTTTTGGAATGTGAATAATTCCATAACACCTGGGATTTGATGGCTCAGGAGATCATTAATACTTTCATGGAGTTTTCCACCTTGAGATCATGATTCCAAAGCCACTGTTGACCCAAAAGAAACACAATATAATGGAAGTCTGCGGGTTTTCATTCTTCTGTCTTTACAGTTTTCACATCTGACCCAAGCAGAACCAGCCGTTGCTATCAGACTTAGTAAAGGGCAGGCAGGATCAAATAAGCCAAGTACCTGAACTGCCCTCTGGCCATAAGAGGGACAAACCCATGTGCTTTGCTGTGGCTGTTGTGATTTGTGCAGAGACCATTAGCTTCCCTGGATGACAGCCAGACCTTCGCCACACCAGCAGCAAGCTCATCCACATGGAGAGGATGCCTAGAGACCTCCTTAACAGCTCCTTGTAGCATATGCTCAGAGGCTGTTTCACTGGCTGTTGAGTTCTTTCTCTCTCTTTTTAGAGCTGTTGTAGCCCTTCCTGAGGAATGTGTGCCTACGCATAATATTTAGCTGCCCAAAGTCCTGTTTCTGCATGACAGAGTCACCTCCATGAACAGGCTCAGGGCAGGTTAGGACAACACCTTAGCTGGGAGCACTACTCAAGCAGAGATTCTACCAGCAATGTTCCTAGTTGAAGGTATCTTTCCAGAGTCAGGCTTATTTTTTGGTTAACATCTTTTTTTCTTAAATTCAGAGATGGTCCAGCACTTCCTCCCTGTTTTGGGTTCTGTGCTAGTAGAGGGAATTTTTCCCTGCAATTGGGATTCTTACACATTTGGCACCTCTAAGTAAGCCTGTCCAGTGGCATGCAGCTCAGGTGTGGACCTCAAATATCAGCCCTTCTGACTTTGAAAAGATGCAAATCATTCTGCTACCTGTGACTTCTGCATATCACTGTTCACTGTGATTTCAATCATGAGCTATTTTATTGTTAGTGATTATACTGGTCTATCTTTGCACCACTAATTTCGGATTATTCTGAAGAGAATGATTCAGTTATCCTTGCTAACTAGAGTGGAGTGTTTTGGTGGGATTTTTTTGCATGCACACTGAACACCATTCTCTAGGAAATGGTCACACAGAGACTTTTACACTCCCTTGATGTTCATTTTAATTTTTTATCAATACTTTTTCCATCAGGCGTGTGATGCTTGCCAGTTTCACCCTGTGAACTCCAGGAAGGGGCTGGGAGTGGTTCCACTTGGTTGAGACAAGTCAGGATGAGCCAACAACCACATTTGCCTCCATGGCACCTTTACAGGAGTAGCGCTGGGGACTCATGGTGCAGTCATTGCCCTTGAAAGTCCAACAGGCATGCAGCAACCCTGTAAAAAAAATGGATATAAAGACATACTAGCAGGAAAATATAGCATTTAATTTAATTATCTAGAGCAGGCACACCTCGGTGATACTGCCTTTTATGAGGTAGTTTTATTTTTATGGACATATTTGATAGGCTTTATTTAAATAAGAAAGCAATTGAGTAACTAGAGCATGTGGAGACTTCTGATAAGGATCCGTCTTTCAGGTTATTAAACAAACTGCATAGCAAGTGCTCAATTATTCTTCAAAATGCTTAAGCAACACCTTTTGTTCATATTCCCATCTAGAATTACCTCCCAGTAAGTTGCCTCCCAGTAATTTCCAAGAAGCAGCATGCGAACAGCACACACCCCTGTTCTGGATAATAAGGACTTCTGAGAAAAATCTCAGGATTAACAAACAAGCCACAAAGAGACCTGGGAAATCAGACCTTCTTAAGGAATTATACTTGCCTCTCGCTGGGCTCTCTGTGGCATTGGGTCTGATGTCTGCCTGTGAAATGAGCCTCAATAATTACATATCCTTGCTCTCCCTTGCTGTTGGAGCAAGTGGCCATTGCATGGCAAGCAGGAGGGAGCCCCAAAAGCCTCTACAGAGCTGAGAGAGCTCTGAGGAGTGTGGGCGTGCTTCTCAGCCATGGTACAAAGCGCGTCAACATGGGCCTTGAAAATGCAACCAGAGGATTTCCTCCTTGTGATTACTCTTAGGTTTTCTCACCCATGATCAAGTCCCACAGAACTCTTAAAAAAAGAAATCCACTAAAGCCCTGAAACTAATCATTGAAAGCAAGGGCCACATAATATTAGCAGGCAAGAGTAGTAACAAAGATCTGAAGAAAATCAGACTGGAAACGAAGTCCTGAGTCTGGCTGACCAGGTGGCTGTGAATTTGAGGCCTGTGATTTCTCTATTTCAGCTGCAGACTGGGCTCCCTTGTCACGGGTTGTTGGTTTCCCTGCTTCCATCTCAGCCTGAACTTTTGGTGAGTCAGCCCTCGGGCACCTGGTGAAGACGGAATAGCAAGCAGGTCAGAGAGGGATGTGTGTGCATAAGCATGTAGAGGACAGGAATAAAGGGGTCAAGAGAGGAGGGAGTATGCTTCAGAGCTCCCAGAGGGCTCTCTCTCAGTGCTGCCCCAGGTCTCTGCCTGCTGGTTCCCTGTCCTTAGATGCCATCATATGCCACAGAAGGTAGGATTTTTCTTTCTCTTTTTTTTCTTTTCCTAGGAAGACACCACCGACACATCAGATTTCATTCTGAAATCCAGCTGACAGGATGGCTCCAGGTTTAACATGCTTTCCTAGAAGGGACATTGCTCACAGGGCACCCAGCTGCAATTTCCAAAAGCTAATCCCACAAGGCGTGCATCCTGGCAAAGTGACAAGCCATGAGTGACTGAAGCAAAGTCATCACCCGAGAGAAGCACCAGCAGGCACCTGGCCAAGCACAGCCGACAGCAAACACTTCTGATCACGGCTGCCGCTCACCCAGCGGTGGCCGAGGGGCCACCACTGCCCCGCTGCACAGGGGACAGGAGTGCTCTGCCAGTGTCAGCACATGCACTGTGCAGGGCTGGACGATGAGGCTCAGCCAAAGGCCTCCTGATGGCTTTCAGGCCATGGGCTGGGAACAGGTTTAAACGCCCAAGCTACTGGGTCCAGTTCTGGTGGAGCTGGAGGGTGTCACAGGAAGGTCAGGCTCCATTGGCTGGAGAAACCTGTCTCCTGGCCTGAGGCTGTGAGGGACTTGCCCAGCTCTGGTGCGGGGCTGTGAGTCGATACACAGCCTTCCTTCAAGACACTGGCAACTAAAATAGCTGGTTCCTTGGGAACTAAACTAACTCAACAGAAGCATCAGCTGCTTCCAAACCTCTCTCAAGTGTCTCATTTTAGAAATGCAGATTATTCTCTGAAGTCTTATAAATAAAGTACCTTGAGCATGGAATCACCGACTCATAAAATCATGGAATCATGGAATAGTTTAGGTTGGAAGAGACCTTTAAAGGCCATCTAGTTCAGCCTGCTGCAATGAGCAGGGACAACAACTAGACCAGGTTGATCAGAGACCTGTCCAACCTGGCCTTGAATGGTTCCAGGAATGGGACATCTAGCACCTTCCTGGGCAACCTGTTCCAAACTTGGAAAAGAGTAAGGGGTGAGTGCTGGGCCCAGTACAGAGGCCTGTGTTCCTGCTCCTTTCTTGTGGCGCCTCTTTGCTGTATGCCCAAGGTGGGCCTGATGCATGCCCATGGCCAGTGCCACTCTGCCTCCCCCACCATGCACATCCTCAGCGTGGGCTTGTGTAGACCCTCAGGGTGGAGCACAGTGGCTCATACTTCTGACGGGCCCAGCAGAAATCCAACAACGACTGTGGCCTGTTGGGTTTAAGCCATCCCTGCACTGGTGAATGTCTTCCCCGGGCAGACATTTCTCAAACAATGCCACTGTGTGTTCCCCTAGTTGAGCATGTTGGCGCACACTTATGTTTTTTAAGGGCTATTACAACAAAGTAGGAGTTCTGCACAATAGCAAGCCAAAAGTGCAGCTGATCAGAAGAGGCAACTGCAGAGTTGCCACATTCACTGCTGTGACCTCACCTGGGATCATAAGCTTGGTAGGAGAAAGAGGAAAAGATGAATGACACTGTTTGACAGTGGCTGTAATTAACATGGTAGGAAAAATCCAGACCTAATGTATAAGAGATGATCGTATGGCATAACAGAATTGCTCATCTGTTAAGCATTACTAAATGCTTACTATACTAAGCATTGCTGATCTACAGGAAATGTACCTAGGTGAAGCTGAAGATTTTTAAATCTAAAACTGATGGCATAAATCAAACTCTCTTTAGGCTCCTGCAATAAGAGGAGAAAAGGAAATTGCTTTTCAGCCCAGAAAGCATGCTCCTGGTAACTGATAAACTGGCTGTGACTCTCCGCAGAAGGCATGATAAATAGTGAGAAAGCAAATATCAGAACTATAACAAGCCTCCAAAGGGACACAAAGAGTGACAGCAGCTGTTCCTGGAGAGATCTGAGACCACAGGAGATCCTCTTGGCAGGGAGGGCAGCAAGTGGGAGGGGGAACTGCACCCTATGTGTAGGGGACCGGAAGGTACCCAGTGTGGAACTGCTTTCCTGTGTCAATGTAGCTGCTTAACCCTGGAGCCAGAAAAGATACACGAGGAAACATGAAGGTACCAACACATTTGCACCGTGCCAGCCAAAAGATGAGCTGAGGCCTCACTGAGGTCATGGGTGAGAGTGTGAACCTGAAGAAAAGAAGCCTTATGAGATGGAGACCTGACTTCACCCCTTCTGGCTTTCACCAGCTAATGATAAGGCATGTCTCCTATGCTTCTCCTATGGACAGGAGGATGAAGATGGTCACTATTGGCAGGCAGTTCTGCCCACCTGTCAGGTAGATGTGGGTGACACCTTCTAGAAGGATCTCTTTTCCAGTGACTGTTGAAGGAGTATAGATGACTAGCTCTGGCCAAACATTAAGTATTAGAAAGCCAAAGGATTCATCCAACTTTAGACATCTACCCTAATGACACCTACATCAGAGCTGATCCCTGTCACATACTTTTATAATCAAGGGAGAGAAGGTGGTGCCTTTTTGGTGTAATTCATCTACCTTTTCTTACGCTTTTTTTCTAGGATGAGATTAATTCACATCCCAGTAACTATAATTGATGACTGGATCAGCTGTAGGTGTGTACATTAATTGAGATGGATCCCATCCCTTGTGTCAAATTAAATCAATCCCACTCCAAAATCCCAATTATTGAGACAAGGTGCTTTCAGCTCCTGATGGTTCTGTCTGCCAGTGCTGATGGCTGCTCCAGTAATGCTGCCATCTCACCAGCTGTGGAGGTCCCGACAAGGTGAATTTCAGGGAGGCCTTTCAGGGGGTAATAAAGGGTTCATGTATCCAATAAAAGGAAATTGAAACTTGGTAGACAAGCTTCCCTGGAAAAATACCTACTCTGTTTGTCCAAACAGTTCATGCACAGCAAGAGGGATTCTGGAACAAAATGCAGCCTTGTAATCGAGTTCTAGTCCCAGCTGTGTAAAAACACAGAGTAGATCCCTGCTACAGTAATAGATCTATTGGAGGAAACCAACAAAGACAAGGGTGCCCAACAAAGGTGATAAATTGCCCAGCAGTAGATTGTATGTATTACCTTGACCAGGATATTTGACTGTCTGTTCTGCAGCACTCCGAAGAAAATATGTTCCATTTCGTGCCTTGTGAGAGCCTCAGTGGTTTCTATCCCCCCTCCCTCCACACACCCTTTGTTGCTAGAATTTTAAAAGCTTGAATTTGGAATAGTCTTGCATTTCCTCATGTCTGTGTGTCTCACCTCAGTGCCATTAAAAGTCATGACACATAATAGAGAAACAGCTGTGCAGGAAACTTCAGGCATCTGTTTAATATTAATTGCATGTATTCCTAAAAAGTCATAGCATGTTTTTAAAATTTCACTGCACATCTGGTGCGTCACTGCTCAGGGTTTTTTTTTTTTAATCGATTTTGTCTGTGAGTCACTGAGAACTATCAGCCACAAGCTGGCCAGATACTGAGGAGATGCACAGGCGAGTAAAATGGAAGACAGGTTTCTAAATAGCTTCTGAAAAAACCACAGCTCTGCACAAAAATGACAAAGCAATACTGACTGCTAGCTGCCCATCAGCAGACACCAAGCTGTATGGAATCTAGGTTTAGGGAAGGACATTCTGTTAATAAACACTGTATGATTCAAAAGATATACTTTCCACATGAACCCTGTCCCAGATTATAGGCTAGGATTTCTTTTTCAGCTAGAGGACAATGAGATCTCCCACAGTTACTCAAAAATACACAACTTGTCCTCTTCTGCTGTACCCCTTCCCCACACTTACATTGACCTACTTGCCATAAATGGCTTTTCCTGCTGACTTAGCAAATCATGCATAAGGATCAGGTGAAAGGTGTGTTCTTCAGCTGGACACAGCCCTGCAAAGCCTCCTGCTCTAGGAAGCCGTCCCACTGCCCCGCACTGAGGGGCCATGGAATCACAGCCTCCACTGGCAGGGTGGAAATCTCAGGCCCTGGGGAAGGCATGGCAGTTTGTCTCACTGGCATCCATGAGAATTATGTGGTCTTTGAGAAGCTTTTTAAGGATGAATGAATGAGTGAATGCTGGATAGAAGATTTTTGTACATTTTTCTGTATGTCCACCCCCTAGGAGGAAAGGACCCCAAAAAGTTTTGCTTTGAATGACTCCTTTTCTAATTTAGAGATCTTTTTTCAGGAGCTCATCTTGTGTACTGCGCATGACAGGGTGTTTCCCACTGTCAGCTCTTTGAAATACTTGCTGAGTGGTGACAGCCAGTAATTAAGTTAGCATAACAAATGATGATTTAAGATGTTTATTAATGCCTCAAAAAAAGCACTAGAAGGCATAGATTTGGATAAACACAGCTTTGCCAATGTGGCAGAGCAGGTGCACCCCACAGTGAGCTGAATTTAGAGAAATACAGCAACAGGTCTATGGTGCACGCATGCCTGTGGTTACCTTCAGTGGGTGAGAGGACCCGTGGGCCCTGGGGCAAGGGAGATGGGGGAGAGAAGCCACGGGCATGGCTCCCATCCCAACAGACATGCTGCAGCAGGCAACTGCACCCACGCATAAGAGGGTGTTTATGGGAGAAGCGTTCCTCAGTCCCATCCCATGCTTTGGAGGTAGAGACTAAAACCTAAAGAGTAAAGGCACGTTTCTGTTCTGCACTCAGAAGGGTTACAACATTATACCTTTGAAAGAGTTTCTCTAAAATGAACCTTTAATTTCACACCTTCTCTCAGCTCTGGGAAAAGTCCTTGTTTTGAGCTACACTTCAGGGTTGGTTCCTGTGTTTACAATAGGGTGAACAGCCATGAGTTTGAAGTGCCTGGGTGCCCTGGTACCTGTGAGCTGAGGGTAGCCTTCCCTGCACTGCTCACCAGTAAACAGGGGCAGTGATTTTACTGTCTCCTTGAAAAAATTCTTTGGATTTTTCAAACAGGAAAGACTTACGGCCCCTAAGAGTGAATGGGAAGGTGAGAAGTGGGGTTGCTCCATCGGCACTGGGAACGAGTGTCCACTGCGTGTTCACCCCAGTTTGCATTGCTACCACAAGAAGTACCTTCCAGTCCTTATTTTTCCTGTCTTAAAATGCCTCTGCAATTGTATGCTAAACTAGTTTCAGGAACCCACAGGCTAGAGGAGATGAGCTCTGGGCCACTGGGAATCAATGAGGGAACAACATGGATGAAATCAAGCAGCAGTGCAATGTATTCATGATGTGAAAGGGGGAAAGGGAAAGCTTCTCTGAGCCTGTGCCTGGGAACCCAGTGGATCTGGTGCCAGCTCTGGCAACTATTTGAACTGAGTGTGTTTTGTCTTGATGTCTTTGCAGATATAAAAGAAATTTAACTCCTGGCAGAATGCAAGTACATTTTTTGTGGATAGAGTTGAAGTGGGACAACACAGAACCTGCAAAGCATTGTTTAAAAATAATTTTAGTGAACAGCTGCATTCACAGGCTGCAGAAGAGAAAGAAAAGCAGTATGTAACCTGCAGAATCACCACAGCCCAAACACAGAGGCAATGGCAACTCTTTGTGCCACATCCTACTTAAACGTGTGTTGTTCTTCCAGAGCCTTATCCATCTCAGAGTACTGAGGAGGGACATGAAGACAAGCCCTGCTCATGCTCTTCTCATGGGACAGGGGCAGGGAGTATTATGTAGTTGCCGTTGGTGGTATCAGCATGTACGTGCTGAGTTGTGCTGTTACAGAAGCAAAGGTCCTTTAGCATAAGGAGCTATCTAGGACAGAATTAAAAGCATCCAGCCATGTTAAATCTACCTGAACATGGATATAAAATACCTATCATGGGCAGAAGGGCAAGCCTGACTCTGAAGCTCAGATGCAGTGGGGACCTGAGCACTCCATCTTCTGCAGCCAGGCTGGTTGGGACACCACAGAGCCAGGCTATGGCACTCTGCGTGGAGCAAACTTCAGCACTTTCTAAAATGAAGCAACTTTCCTCCTTGACTGGTGCCCTGAGGGCACAATCCTTGGCACTGTCTACACGCTGAGATTGGTAAACAAAGGCTGGGGAGGTTAAATGATTGCCCCTGCTCCCAGACCCTCCCCGTTGCCGCCGCCGGGGCTGTGCTGGCACATGGCAGCACATCCTCACCCTGGGTGGGAGTGCCAGCAAGACATCCTGACCTGCCCTGGCTCAGGTTGGGCCGTGATCAGTGTTCAAGACCTTTTCCTCAGTTAGCAAGAGGTGCCAGGATCCACCCCAAAACCAGTGGAGGAAATAGGTCTTGCTTGGCAGTTATCATCAGAAATAGGTTAAAGACAGGAGAAGCACAGAAGAAGTCACCCAACGTGGATCTTGGGTTTTTCCCCCACCTGCGTGACTCACCTTAAGCAACTTTCTCCTAGCATGACTTCACCCTGAGCTTCCTCACTGCTGACAAACAACATGATGCAAAAGCTAAAAGCCCATCTCCGGCATATGCCTCAGCCAGGGACAAGCAGGGACAGCACGGTCGGACAGCCCATGTCCGTCCCCATGTTCCCGGCTGCCACACGCGCGCCTGTCTCCGTACGTGCACAGGACTTCCATGGCACCGGTGTGTGCGTGCAAAGGGGCGGCTCTGTAATTCATAGTCTGGGGGCGTTTGCCTTCACGCAGAAATTGTTCTGGCAGCACAAGACAGCCCCGGCAGTACTGCCAGGAGGGATATATGGTTCCCAGCACACTGAATCCCATGGCCACTTCAATGCAGAGCAGGTCGGGCACGGGCTGGTGTGCCGCTGAAGCCGGTGGGTGGGGAGGCCAAGGCAATGGGGGGCCCGGGCACAGTGCAAAGGCAAATGCCAAACCATCGCAAGAGAGGGAGCGAGCGGTGCACAACACGCAGAACAAGATCTGTTCAATTCCATCAGTCAGCACTCTCTTCCAGAAGATGACCTATTGAACATTTCCAGGAATAGCTGTGCCAAGCCTGTCAACTGTTTCTTGGAAATACACTCAAGAAAAATGGCTTCCTTCCAGTAGGGATCTGCAGAAAGTCTGGACTGGATCAAGCAGTCAGTTGCTGAGGTGGTGATGCTGTTGCATCAGCTCTTTTGGGAGTTGGGGGATAAAGGGGGCCTGGGGGAAAGGCTGCCTTTTCTCCCACTTCTCCTCCTCTAGCATCAGATGGCACCGATGGGGAGGGAAGCGATGATTTCTATTTTGCAGATCATCTCAGCTCACTGGTATGCTTATCCTTGCTTGCAGTCTCCAGCAGTAAGCAGCCAGGAAAACCTGCAGGACTGCACGTGACTGGGCTGCCAGCCCAGCACACAACCTACCTGGGCTATTCCATAGGCAATCACCAGCATCAAGCTGCCAAGACCGGCACATGGCCCCACAACCATAACTCGTTCCCTGCACAGTATTCTTGGTATTTCCTTATAACTTTATTGCTTGAACTAACACAGTAACATAAAGTTATCGCTGTGGTACCAAGGTTTCACTCCCTGCACCAACAGTTGTGTGGGTGGTAGTGTAGGGAGCTGGGTTGAAACATGCCATGGGAAAGTCCTGTTGTGGTGGCTCTGTGCCAGCAGAAGTGTCCTACTGGCTCACATCGACCAGCAGGGAGAGGGGTTGCAAGTCGCAGGCAATGTGATGTACCTGCTTGGACCTGTCCCCCCTGCACACCAGGACCTGCACCCCTGCTGTTGCCAAACCCACCCCTCTTTTGCCAGCTGCAGCCAGCGAAGTACAAAACAAGGCCAAGCACTGACCGGAGTTGAAACTGAAGGTAATTGTCTTGCATTTACATGTTGCAACATGATACTGGTGCAGCAGAGGGCTTTTGCAAAGTGGGGGTCCGAGTCCCTCTTCATGTGTCCCCAGTCCTTTTCCACCACAGCCTTCCAACGTGCATCTGGGTGAACAAAATGAGCCATAGAACTGAGTATTTCACTGCTGGGTGAAGCCGGACCATCGCTGCTTTGCCATGTGAGAGAGATTTTAGGGATGCCTTTTGGAATTGCTCTGGATCGACTCCAGATCTGGATTTGCATTGGGTCCTTCCTGACGGGTTACAAGTAAACCAAAGTAATGGGCTCTGGCATTGCTTGGCAGACTGTTAATAGGATATAGAGTCTTTCATTTCTGGGTCATTAATTCAAACCAGCCCAGATCAGTAGTGGCCACATTTTGTTGCAGTGTAATAGCTGTATAATAACCTCTCTGAACAGAATTAGGGAGTCCATCACCACAATTTATATTAATGATAATAACTTTTGTTGGCTCTCTCAGCAGAGGAACCCAGGACTGATTATGCCCCGAAGCTGGGGCTCCCTGGAGGAGCAGGGGCAGGTGGTAACTGTTTCTACATCAGCCCAGAGCAGTCCTTGGGGCTGTTCCTCTGTTCTGTTAACAAGGCAAACCTCCCCAGTGCACAGAGAGAGACCACCTGAGCAGTAAGCATCTCTGTGGCTATTAAAAACCAGGCTCCAGATGTAGCCTCCAGCTCAGAAAGTCCCCACAGTGCCTGCTTGACTGTGGAAATGTAGGATTGCTCTCTATTTGCTTTCTGTCTTATATTCTTTCCAAAGCATCAGTTAGGTGACTCTCTGAGTCAGGACACTGGGCTGCCCAAGTCTGTGCCAGGTCTGTGTTTGACCTAAGGGGGATATTTTTTCATTCTTCTTTTAACATTCTTATACTCTGAAATCCTTGAAGGGGACAGTAATAATATGCAGTGGGCTTGTCTAGAATCTATGCACACTTTTACCCCTAAATTCACACATGTATATGCTCACACACATCCAGCATTTGTCTTCACTTTTGTAATAGCCCAATAATTTAAAAACTCTTCGAATGATTTATAATTCATTGTGAGGAAGAAGGGCTATACTGATTCCTTTTTCTCTTTCTGTGTCAAATCCAGTTAGCTGGCTACCATCTCATTTCAAAAATTAACTAAAATAAGCTTTCTGTTTTCCTGGGAGGAATATTTTCATGTTTCTTTCTGGGTGTGGTCAGAATTTTTGGCAGCACTTTGCTGAATTGAAGCATGTGTCTGACTAATGCAGCAAACAGGCTAGTACACCATGCCGTTTGCAGGGATTATTCATTTCATACCGTCAGATCACATCATTTGTAATTTGTTGTAGTGATTCCAAAGAGCTTGTTGGTAAGTCCACTTTACATATAGATGTTTTCAACACAAGACAAAGGGCACCGGGAGGGAAGGGAAGAATGCTATGGAAACGTGTTTAACGTGGGGGGTGGGGGAAAAAACCTCTACATAAGTGTCAGGGGTCAATAAAGGAATTTATCTACAAGGAGAGCTGTTCATCAGTGGATTGTCTGCAGCTGAGTAATTTGTCACAGCTGATGGTTTCCCCTTCATTGCATCTCTAGCTGTGCCACTCCAATTCTCCAGTTTTA
Organism: Atrichornis clamosus; assembly: GCA_013400975.1. Taxonomy (NCBI): domain Eukaryota; kingdom Metazoa; phylum Chordata; class Aves; order Passeriformes; family Menuridae; genus Atrichornis; species Atrichornis clamosus. Next base: position 69,821 of record WBMZ01009105.1, on the reverse strand, counting down.
AAAATATTATTAGAAAATTTATTGCTCCTTTAAAAAAGGAGCTGAGGTCCTTTGTTTACTAAATGTATGAACAGGACTGTGGACATCTGCTGGTTGACTTGCCAGTGTCCTGGGCAACCCAAACTCACCCACCATAGCATCTGCCAGCTAGGGCTGCATTTAGCCCTTTTTCTTCAAGTTCTCCTGGTATGAGGGGTTTTTTTGGATATCAGTTTGCACCATTATATCTGAGTGGTCTTCAAGTCTTGCCCTGACCTCTTGCTCCTGTGTTCTACAGTTGCTGAGTATCCATTGTGGACCCAGCCTTGAGCTTTAGCACCTGCAAGTGAGAATCAGAGTGCCAAAATGTGATGGAAGAGCAGGAATTGAGCCATTGGGAGCCTCTTTTGAACACACACAGATTTTAAGCCCTCTTGTTTCCCACAGGGCTGCGTTCTCAGTGCATTAACAATGCAAAGGTGTTAGTGAACAGCCTGGTAGCATAGGGGACTGTAGTTTCGCAGGCCAGCTTTCCCAGACAGACAGAAAGACTTGGAAACTCTTAGTTGCTATGTGCAAGCAGTTTAAACTGGACACAGAATAAATAAGATCACTTGCAAACACTTCAAGCACTGAGAGAAATGCTTCAAGCACTGAGTGCTTGAGGAGCCATTGGAGTAGCAACTGCAGATATTATTTGGGTAATACAGAGGCTTACGTGTGGCACTATCAACTGGGATAAATTTTGGAAGAGGATGCCCAGGACCTTAGAGGATTTTGGAAACTAGATGTAGTAAATAAAGTAAACAACTGGAAACCTAAGTGCTGATTAAAGCATGAATTCTGGAAGCTGTATAGATAGATCTCAGCTCTATTTAGGCAATCATCAACAGGTGCTCGTAACAAAGGAAATAAGCCCTTTGATGGACAAAAGGGGGATTGCAAAGATACTATGATCTATTGTAGAGGCTGCCATTCATGTGCCACAGATAGGAGTACGAAATTAAGCTTTTAGAAAGCTTTCCTGAGCAGCAATACCACAATTCTCTTGGAAATGCATGAACAAAGTTAGACCAGTAGCTTAACCCATGAGTATATGAAGAGTCCTGTGCGTGCTTATTTTTGAAGACCACGCTGATTCCAACTGCCCACAACTCCTTTCACTGCCACTGAAAGCCGCTGTTGGGTACATGTCGGGTACTGGGTCATGCAGGGCAGGAGTGCTGGTACCTAAAGGCTGAGGCTGGGGATTGTGCTGGAGCATGAGCCTTGCTGCATGTCTGCCTGCAGGTCTCCAGGGCAGGTGTGGCAGAGGAGGCTGTGCCTGGCCCCAGCGTGGGTCCCGCCGGGCAGAAAGGCAGCCCTGCACTAGGCATGTACAAGGGGCCTTGGGGTGGGCCACTGTCAGGCAGAAGGTTGCTGTGAGAGTCATACATGAATGTGACTGCTCAGATATGGCTGGAGCAAGGCTGAGGTTGGACTATTGAAAATCAACATTGGTGACTGCCTGTCATTGCACTTCCAAATTCTTTCAGCAGCCATTTCCTAAGGGTGCAGGGGCAACCACGCTCCACAAGTCTCCAAGTTTTGGTCTGGCTCAGTTTTAAACCATGAAATTTCAAGTGGGAAAAGGCTCAATACAACCCTTGGGCTAATTTCTGAAGCAACCAGCAAGAAAGCTAATTGTACTGACCTTGGTGACAGTGTTGGTAATTTGATCACTTATTCTCTGAGAACTGCACTGACATCAGCAACTCACATCCCCATGGGTGATGAAACAGCCATCCTGGGAGACAAACTTTTGGTCATCACCAACAAATCCTAGCTTTCAGTCCTCAATTCTGCCATCTGGTGACACAACATTGCCAAATCCTCATGGGCGCCACGGGATTGCTCTGTACACAGTCTAAATGATGCGTAGGCATATCTAGCTAGGTCAAGAGAGGTAACCCACAAAGTGTAATGCCCGTGTCCCAAGCCTTTCCCTTGACAGTATAAAACATCACCTTTGGCATATTGATCAATGCCCTTTTAGGAAAGATGTAATATGGATATCTTCCACATTTCCTGCCAGCTCTTGTGCAAAGCAGCTGTTGCGTATCTCTCCAAAGATGGTGCATTTTAAGTGGAGACAGGAGTGCTCAATGAGCTCCAAGGCACTTTGAGATCCTCAGCTGATGCATACTACAAGAATGGACTGTATCATTGTTATTTGAGAACAGATATGAAAATTGTTTCCTTGTACAAGTCTGCTGGGCTAATCAGTTTGATGTTTCCCATCATTTAAAGGAGGATACTAATTCTTTCATTCTGCCTACACCCCTGCCTGGAATTCAAACCTTTATCAGTCTTCCCTGCAGAAAACCACAAAAGACAGATTGCAAATTCTTTGCAAATGAAACCAGTTTATTCATTTTATGACTAGCAGTAAGCTCTTTAGTAGATGGATTTCATAGGGTAATTTCATTTATGGAACTGTGCTATTCCTATGTGTTTGTCAGCCCCTTCTTCATAGATTTGTGCAGGTTGATTGGATTCCACCAAATTTGACATTGAGGTAGAAATCTCAAAGATCCTGCAAGTCTTGGGATAACAGGCAGCTGTGAAGAGGAAGGAGACCTTCCTTAGGTCTTTTTGAGACGAAAGCTTTTATACAGTGGGGCATTAATTTTATTTAACCTTTATAGCTCTAAACAGCATAGTATCTTCTGCCTTCTCTCCAGGTCACAATGGAGGGACATTGACAGCAGTTGGTACAGGAGAGGATAAGAGTGTGGGAGGAGTGAAATATCTAGGAGTTGTTGGAGGAATTGAAAGTCTTGTAGACACTGGCACTTGAAGATGGGTGCTAGATTTGCTGTGACTCAAGGACACAGAGATGGAGGAAGAAAGGGACAAAGAATGCAAATCCCCAAGGAAGAGGCATGTCTTCCATTTTGCTGCACCTGGAACAACGCGTAACTCTGGCACCCTTTACACTAATCTTCCACTCCTCATCTTCTCCCCACCAAGCAGCAACTACCCATATGCCCTGATGATGAGTCAGAGGATTATCTATTCATCTCCTGTTAGCACAGTTTGCTATTATCCAGACACCTCTACCTAGCTACCATTGACAACAAATCACCCATACACTCTGTTCTGTAGACCACAGATATAATTTTTTTACCCTTCTTCATGCAGACTGTGACATTCATTAAGTCCTCTAGGTCCACACGCCTGAAAGAGGCCCTATTTGTGCATGCCAGTGGTTTCACTTGCTCCTGTTAAAGAGGACTCTTCTCTGTGCGCTGCTGCTCCTTTCTGGGCCATCGTGATTATATCTACACTGATGGTGCGAGCTGCTGCAGGGCTTCTCTCAGGACCAGACTTGCCTGTGCTGCTTGAGAGACAGCAAGAACAGCAGCATATGTGGCCAGGACTCCTTTGCCAAAACTCTCCAGCCTGTATGGCAGACCAGGGGACCTCCAGATGATGACCCTTCAGAGACCTGGCCCCTACCAGGAGCTAATCCACTAAACAGCTCCTGTTCCCTGTGCCCTTTACTGTTTCTCATAAGGAAGTGCCTTAATTAATATGCCTTAATTTAGTCTCATTTGCTACTTTTTAAGGAGTAGCAACTTAATTCAAGCTTCCTATTCAAATAACATCTTGTTCAACAGTGCTGCTGGAACATACTGGGCTCACATAAGAACCATGAACTGTGGCATAAATGGCAACTTTATGCCTGTCATCTGACAAGTACTCATTTTTGTCTTCTCTTTCTCTTTTTCTGTGGTTGGCTTGAAGGATAATTTTGAAAATCAGTTGTTTTCTGCCACACTCACATATGAAATTTCTGTTTGAAATCTCCCAAAGAGAATTGCAGAGATGTATTTTTAATAAAATGGATTAAAAAAACCCACAAAAAACCCAACAAAACCTTGGCCTAAAACCAGAGAGATCTGAATGCTGTCAACAAGAAAAAGATGAGATTTAGAGACTCATTTCAATGTTTGTCATCTCACATGTGACTAGGTCTGGGTCTGGAATGAGAGCTTGATTTCCCAGGAGGCTTTAGGGATAAAACCTTGGGAGATGGCATTGTGCTTTATAGCCTGTGGTGTTTTGGAGCAGTGTAAGGATGTGAGCAGATGCTGTGTTGTGATGTCACACGCTGGCCACCCACTCACCCTTCACACAAGTGCTGGAAGTGGGTGGCATGGGAAGCATACATCCTGCCTGGGGCCTGTCCAGGCAGACTGCTGGGGGCTGGAGCACTTCTGCCTGCCTCCACCATCTCCTGCTTGATGCTGAAGATGCTGTGCCGAGATGGCTGCTGAAGGCAGTCCTGAGCCTCCTGAAGATCTTGCTGCCCAATTTTGGAAGAATACATTATTAGGGTGGTTTTCTTGTGAAATTATATTATTGAGAATGGTGTGTATACGCACACACATTACCACAAATGTGCACAGATCCAAGACACGCTATCTGAAAAATATATGGGGGTTTTTTGTGTTTCCCATCCCTTGAGATTTTTATGTTTTGTGGTCCAAAGCAGATGGCATCTTCCTGTATCAAACTACTGACATCCAGAATATCTGTTCCTCCCCTTCTCTTAAGTCCCCACCAACGTTTCTTGTGTCTCTCTCTTCCACTGCTCTCACCGAGTAGCTGCTTACTTACCCCAGAATTACAAAATCCATACCTTTACTCACTGAGGGAGGTACCTACAGCAGTAAACACAGCACAATGAAGTCTTTCTTTGCTATGTTATGAATAAAGAGAAATTAAAACAAGATAGACAGAGACAACACACAAGGAAAAGGCAATAACTACTCCCTTAGCAAACATAACACACATTCGGGGAACGTGGGAAGTTTTTGCAAACTCTCTCTCAGATGAAACTTTGTATCTCACTTGCTGACAGCCTTTCCTCCTGTCAAGCATGGGGTGCACCTTCTCTCTCTGCAGCCCTACATATGGATGGACCCTACAGATCCACACCACCATGCAGGGAATCATGCTGGACTCTAGATGTCTGGTGCTTACCATGTGAGCAGAAGGCTGCAGCAACTTTGCAGAGTCCAAGCACTTCTCCAGAGGTCTTTACACTTCCAAGGGTCCTGCCCCAGCTTTGCAGGCACCTGTAGAGATGAAAATTTAGAACACCATTTGTATATGCTGGTGAAGATGTGAATCTGCCATGTACAAAGGCTTTTTATAGCACTTTTTTTTTGTACCCCCATGCACTTGGCAAGGAGCCTGTCTGTACTCCTTTGCACTGGGAAGGGAACACAGCAGTTTCAATAGCCTTATCAAGCAAGAAGCTGAAAGCTCACACTCCTGCTCAGCTTTTGCAAAGATATAAGGAAAAAAGTTAGCTTGTGGAAGAAATAACAACCAGGTGAGCCAGCCTGGCAAGCTGGCAACCCCTGCCCAAGGCTGCAGGTAACAGAGAAAAATCTGAATTGATTCTGTGGAAACCACCAGGACACAATGACAAGAGAAAATGAATACTTAGAAAAGCAAAGTTCACCCAAGAGAGTGCCTCCCTTGCTCCACCAAGCATGTCTTCATAGTCAGGAACAAACATGCGCATGAGTCCTTGTCCCAAAGCCCATACCACTATACACCATACACCATACACTGCATCCCAAAGCCCATATACCACTACATAAAGGTGTGTCACTGTGCTCCCACCAGCTTAATATGTTGTGGTCAGCACTGTGCTTACACAGGATTGATCCCAAGCTGTCTCGCACCCGTGGCACACTGGCAGAGGAGTGCAAGTCTCTGGCTTATCTGATAGACTTGGGCTAAAGCAGATGTGCAACCTATCACACACTGGGACTGCTAGGACTGCTAGTGCATAGGCCTGTTCTCTTGTTCCACCACTGCCTTTTATTTCCCTTCCTTCCTGACACTGCTTTCACCCAGGCTGGTCTGGTTTTGGAATCAGCATGGTGACAGCAAAGTGCCACCCTTGGTTGTGCCTGTGGAGGTAGGAAGGGCTGAGAGGGGGCTCGAAGGGCCACCTGAGTGTTTGGAAAAAAGCCCATGTTGACTGTCTTGTAGCTCACACTTAGGGGGGTCTGCAGACTTTTCTATACAGTGGTCCTCACCACAACCAATTAAATAATCCATATTGGTTAAAAAAAAAAACAACACAGGAGAGGGCGAGGATCACAACTCCTGCTTTGTAGGCTTGCTGATCTTTGGGAGAGTCTCAAAATGTGGGCTGTGTTTGAGAGACACGGGAGTACCACGATGGTGCAGCAAGCCCTGTCTCAGGGAAGAAGCTGGAATCCATCAGGGATAACTGCTCAAACAAGGATTCCCTATTCATTCCCAAAACCTGCTGGATATGTGCAGAACAGGAATGTTTGCTGTTACACCCAACAATTACCATCTCAGATAACATCATCAGTTATGCAAAATCGCAATAAACTTTTTTCCTTTAGGAAGTCTGTAAAAACTGATGCTTTCATCAGGCAAGCTCCTCTATTTAAAGCTAATGCTAGTGAGGCAAAGCAGGCAGCAGCCTGAAGCAGCAGCCTGCCCCTGGCCCTAAAACAGTCCTGCTACCTCTTTCCCAGCAAAGACGGGGTGCGGTTTTCCAACATGAGTTTTTCTCAAGCCTTGGGTGCCATCCTGCCTTTGTCCTGCACAGTCCCCAGCCAGACACTTGACTGTGGTGGACAGCAGGAGCATCCCCATCCCTCCCATGAAGCCTGATTCCCATCCCCTTTTAGGGCTCCAAAAGTTCCAAACCCATCTGCATCCACAGAGATGCTCAGGCATCCGTCACCCATTTCCCAGTAGCTGAAGCTCCTTCCAGTACCATATACAGCATCCATTATAACTTCTCCCCATTAGTCAGTAAGGCTGTGCACTTCTCGTGGTTGCATGTCTGATCTTCCAGCGAGCTGCTTTCATCACCCTCCTCAGCAGGTCTGCACGCCAGCAGCTCTAAGATGCCTTTGATGCTATTAACACGTCATGTGTCATCATTCAGACCCATGTGTGGGTCATCTTCACAGTTTATTCACATCTAGTATAGTATGATGAGAAGTGTTTAACTGTCTCCCAGTCCAGATGCAGCCCTAAATTGGGGTTGCTGTGTGAGGAAGAGCAGCAAGGAGCAGTCTCCTCTGAAGTGCAATGTTCCGTCTGCACAGGATTTGTTTGGGGAAGTATGGGAGCTGCTATTAACATACTTTCCAAAAAGCCACCCTTGGCTGTCCTATGGGATGAAGAGGAGGCAGCAGTCCCAGCCATGTAGCAGAGGGATCCCTCAGGTTCTGGAAGGTGCTTGGGGTGGTTGCCCCTGCGTGGAGCCACGTCCCACACGTGGCACTGGGCATTGGTCTGTGCAGAGGGGCCACCCCAAACATGGCCATGTGGCATCCGGGATGTCTCTGGGCAGCCGCCCTGCAAGGGCTCACGTGCTGAGGGCCAGCTGGAGGGCCTGGGTGAGGGGACATGGATGCGACAGAATGCTTTGTCCCTTTTCCATCTGGGCACCTGCCCTCCCAGTGGGACTGGGAATGGCACTGAACATGTTCCCTGGTGCAATCTCTGTGATGATAATTTAGAGAAAACAGATCACTGAATGGGGTTGAAACTGAATCTCTTCCTGAAGATTTCCTCTTTCTACTTCATACTGACTGTGAGTGTTTTTCAGTTTTATGCAAGTCAATGAACTAGGTAGCACTGATGACTGCAACCCTAACAATGTTTTCAGTCCAAGGCCAGATGCTCAGGAGCCAGTGCCAGAAACAGCATGCAGCTTTTCACCATCCAGCAGAGAGGCTATGGCAAAATCCTCAGCACCATTTCAGTCATGTTATCCTTAAATGAGAGCAAGAAGAGACCAAAAATAATCCTAGAACCAGCTCCTTAAAGGTGTGCAAGCATCAAATAGGTTTTTAAATCTGTAAGTAGCAGGCATCTAAATACCTTCAATTTTAATTTGCTTCTAAAGAGATTACACGCTTGTAATCCCTAAGGATGGCAGGCTTCTCTGATATTATTGTAGTTCCTATGGTTTTGATTTCTCTTTTCTTATATAAGTTTATGTCAGGAAAAGCGTTTACAGGAGCAGAAACCTTAGTTCAACTGGTAGTACAGTGAATCTGTCCATTTTTAGCCCTCTGATATCAGTATAAGTATACTCAGCCTTTAGGGGGTTTGCTGCAATTACCAGCTTAAGATTGGTTATTGAAAATCTCTTCTTCTGAGATGCAACTCTGAATCTTGAGCTTGGATGTTTCTCCTGTCCTAACAGGTGGATGCAAAAGTTGAAAATTCATCAAGAGTACATAGAGATAAAAATAGTAAGACCATGAGTAGAGGTAAGTTCTCAGGTTCCCAGCTGCTTAAGTAATTTTTGAAATTTTTGAAAACGGCCCTATAGCTTAGCAGTGGATTTGAAGCTAAACTGAAGGGTCTGATGCAACTTGAAAGTGGAAACACTGCAGCCCACAGAGGGAAAGCTGCAAGGCTGCAATATTGATGGCCTGAAGATGGTATGGGTCAGAAAGGGCAGCTCGTCCTGAGCTATGACAAATCCCTAGGGCAAGTGTTCTAGTAAAATATTGCCCTTAAGTCATAACTTATTTCTGATGCAGTTACTGCATGGCCATGTTACAAAAGATTTTGTGAAGCAAAATAAAAGATTTTGGATCTGATACTGCAAGTGATAAATTAAAAGAAGTGGTCTTAATTTTTTATTGTAGGAACAATGTCTGATAATGCCTTCTAGCAGAAGACTTCAAAGGAGGGGACCAGGGGAAGGACAAGTAATTGCAAGGGGAGGTGGAAGAAGGGCATTGGACAATTTGGGCTTTGCCCATTCCTATCACCCTCCTGTCTGACAGGTGAGGCAGGCAGATAACTTCTATGTGGGCTTTTATAACAAACTTAGCAAAAAATAACCTAGGAAGCCTATCACATATTAGATAAAGCAGTAAAGCCTGCTGTAACTTACTTCTCCCTTCAGGTTACCAGGTCAGCCAAGCCTGGAATAGGGTTGAGTAACACTAGTGGCTTTTCATCTTCAAGCCCTCTGAGCATCTGAGCAGCAGAACATTTTCCAGAGCTGCAAGGCAGGGAAGAAGTGGCCAAAGTGAATGTTTTGGTCATGCAGAGACAGATAAACTGAGACAGAAAGGCAAACCATTACCCAGAGGACCTTTTGATGGATTGGTAAAAACAAGCCTAAAATACCACTGGTTCTTAGTCCCACAGGCAGTGTGCTGGAGCACGGCTGAAGTGCTCGCTATCTGAAGGAGGTTTCTTCCCTTATCACGTAGGTTTGGTCTGGTCAGATGCCCCACCTGCCCTGCAGCACCTGACATCTCTGACCCACCAGTGCCACTCTGGCTGACCTCTTCACCTGAGCTGCGGAGAGCAGCGACCAGTTACCAAACCACAGCGCATTCCATCACTATCGGTGGCAGCACTGCTCCCCAGCAGGCTGGGGCATTGCCAGCGAGCCAAAAATACTGGTCCCCAAGGCCCATCACTGAGCATGGTGTTGGGGGATCATGACTGTGAACCAAATAAACTCTGTGCCAAGTTTTATTTCGAATCACAGTGTCTTTAACATCCAAGGATCTGGTCTATGTATAACACAAACACAGACCACATTGGGCAGGTGGAGGGCATTGCATCACGACTGGCTTTCACTTTAAGTCAAAGGCAAATGGAAATGTAAAACATGAAGGACTGAAACAAGTGTGAATATGTGATTCTCTGCATGAAGAAAAGGAGAGGTTTGTAGGAAAATAAAAACCGTGATGTGAAGTCACTTCACAAGGCTAGAACCCCTAAATATGTTCCAGGACAGGTACTGCCCTGAAGAGTAGCCAGGTAACTTTCCCCAAAGCAGCACCTCCTCACTCCTGGTCTGTGCCCCCCAGCACAACTGCCCCTCTGCTGGGGCTGCAATGAGCTCTGTGTAAAATCACACAGAGATCCTAAATTTCCATTGGATAGAGAAACCTTAGGATAGATAATGATTCCTGCCATTAGTTATTTGGACACTTTTTCATTATTTGATTATGTGAGCTCTTCACAGTCTTCTGCAGTAGAGTTCATTATCTTACTACCTTGTGCTGGTGTACAGCCTTGTGCAGTAAATGCTCTGCCAATATCAATTAAATTCTAGTAGGAGTAAGCTTCCTTGATAGCAAAATTAATGGCCATGTTATGGAGCAAATTTGAAAAAACTGCACGTAAAAAATTATTTTGGATTAGTGCTGCTACAGCTTGCAGTAGATATCAAAATTCTTTCACTCAAAATTGTAAAGCCCAGCTATCTTCTTTGATTACAAAGTATGGCGTATGCAAAAGAGCACCTAATAATATTAGCACTTGGAGTATGAGTATGTTGGGGGATTCCATAATTTTCATCTTAATTTTTCTTGTACAAAGAGATCACAGAATTTCTATCAGGATTCACAAGGGCTCAAGGAAATGCAGTGAAATTATTTAGCAGGAAATTGGCTTCTCCCTTTCCTAATTCTGTGTTTGTGTGTGTGTGTGTGTTTGTATGTACGTAAGAGACAGAGGACATGCGAGCACCCATTTTCTTCTCACAGTTCCATTTCATTCATATTCACTTGGAGCAGCTGTGGACAAACGTTTTCATTTTGGGGAGATGGAGAAATTAACTGTGCTTTGCAAAACGTGTGATAACAAATTTTTAATAATCCCTGGCTTGTGTATGATGGAAAGGTTACAAACACGCAGCTGTGTCTGTCTGCAGTGCTTGTGAGAAATTGAAAATTAATAGTGTTTAGAATTTTCTTGAAAATGAATGTAGCAACACTGAATGATACAAAGATTGAAAAGACTGAAAGCACAGCTTGATTATGCTTCAAAATCTGTCTTCTGCAGGAAACACTGGGAGTGTCATTAATGCTTTGTTAGAATAAAGCTAAAGTAAAAATTCGACAGAAATATCCAAAGTGATCTGGGTTTGCTTTTTTAATTGCGGCAAGGCAGGTGTCCAGCATGTTTAGCCCAGAAGCAGACCTGTCCTGGTTTGCTGGCCCTGCCAAGGGAAGGGTCCCATCAATGCTTAGCCTTAGACATCTTTTAGTGATGGGTGGCAAAAGTACTCCTATGCCTCCACAGGGTGGAATAAGGGACTGGTCAATGCTTGCCTCTGAAAGGGAACAACCTGATGGCTTTAAATTACCTCATTTGGGGGAGAAGGGAGTGAATGGCGTGTCCCACAGGAAATCTCAGTACTGATTTTAGCCCAGATGCTGTTACATGGCCACTGTCACAGTGTCACATTGGCACTGGAACATTAAATTTTAGGATGCCTTGCTGATCAGCACCCTCAGGGGCTCTGGGGATGCTGGTGGAGAAGCCAGAGCAGCCTTAGTAGGAGTTGGCCCATGTGTCCAGAGGAAAGGCTTATAAGCTTTGCAAGATGCAAAGAATGTGTTGGGTTTATAGTTGTGAAATCTTTCCAGTGAACTAAGTAAGTTTCCTAAACGCTGGAATAATCCTTTATTTCATTTCGAGTCCTTGGGTACTGATATTTTCTCTCTTTTCCTCTGAGTGGAAATGTCCTCTGTTAGGCAAATAAGACTGCCACAAACCCTCTTCCCCTCCATTAGGTGCCAGCAATTGTGTACCCCTCATCACGTGTCAGACATGCACAACAGGAAAATGGACCTGCAAAACAGAAGTTGGGGACAAGTGGTTGCTCTAGATTTTGCCTGGATCCTGCAGAATAATAGAGTGTTGAATCTGCATGCACAGCTCCCTCCCCTGCTCCCACGTCAGCCTGAGCAAATCATGTGTATGTTATCTCTGGTCTGTAGGACAAGTATTTGAACAATTATTTGTCTCATTTAGATTATGAATAAATAACATCCTTTTATCTCAAACCCATGCCCAAGTATAAGTGAAGAAGCTTTTCTTCACTTAAAAGCTTCTGGTTTTCCTGTGATGGCATCATATTAGATTTTTAACCCATGAGATTGAAAACTCCTTTCAGCCTGGAAGAGAAGAAGCTATTGACATATGTCATGGCCTGTGTAAAATCAAAGAGGAAACAGGATATATAACTCCAAACTTAATTCCAGCTTCTGTTAAATCAGAATGGCCCCACTGTGCAATTACTTGGTGATATTTGACTACATCACTTTAACATAACTTCCCAGTGTTATCTGTTACAGTTATAGCACTCAGGCAATTTTTCAACAACAGCAGTGGGGTGTGATTTGGCAGTGTGAACCTCAGGAAGCCATATATTTCCCCATGATACAGTATTATCTAATATACTAGCTATCTCAGGTTGCAGCAGTTCTGAAAGCTACCATAGGGGTTATGACTTAACAGAAATAATAAAATTCATTTATTGCTTATTAGACATGAAACAACAATATTTCTGGCATTCCACCTCTCTGCTCCTACTGTGGTCTCTCCTGAAGAAGAAGGAACATGCCTGTTGAGTTTAAGGCTCTTTGCTGGTGCTTTTAGAAGCACGCCTCATGCTGGTGGCCATGCTCAGTGTAGTTGGCTGCCCGCACACCGTGGCTTGGCAAACAGGCTTCTGCCCAAGGGCAGCTCCTATACTCCTCTCGTCTGCCGTAGCAAAGGGAGATGCTACTTGATGCTCCCCAGTGGGGAGGGCTCCATGGGGCCGAGCAGAGTCCAGAGAGGGGTGCAGCCCATGCTGGGGAGCTGTGGGGCAGGAGAGGTGGGTGGTGGGCAGCTGGTGGCTCACTGGCTGGCGTGCTCGCAAGAGCACATCCGCTGGGATGTGGTGCTCGGGGCACAATGCAGCTGTTAGGACTGGTGCAGACAGCAACTGCAGTGTGGTCTGGAAGGCACTACCACTTCTGGTGGAAGGTCCATTTTAGGGACAGACACAGCTTGTGGTGTTGATGCACTTTCTGTTCTCGGTAACTTAATTACAATTGTTATTTACTGTAGAAAACCTTCAGGCATTTCCTAGGACTGCTTTTAGAAAATAATCGAGGGGTTTAAAATCCTATCTTTGAAGCTATTTCTTCCTCATCGCCCATTTTCCTTCCTCTATTTCTGAAGAAGTCTTTCCATTTCATTTCCTCTCATTTCATCATCTCTTCTTTAACAGATGTTATGTACCTGTTACGCAAAGCCAGATGATTTCTGCAAATTTGGCATTTGATTGTTTCTAATGTTGAGAAGGAATCTGAGTGTGAGACAACAGACCAGCTAACACTGTCATGTTGGTGCTGCTGCAGGACAGATTCTGCTTTCATTTACACTGACATGAATAAAGCTGGTTTATGACATGTAGTCATGGTGTTCCCTATTTACATCAGATGTGAGGTCTATTATCCTCTGAATTCCATCATAATGTCAAAGACATATGCTTTTGAAGAAAATATCAATCTTTTTCCAATAAAAAAGTATTTTGAAAGTCATATCAGAATTTAAAAATATGCTATGTACTTAACAGCACTGTAAATTTTTTATTCAATATTCACAATGCCCATATGTTATCTGCCAGCACTGCCTCTTGCCTGTTACCACCATCTTCACCCAGAAACTGTTCACTATTGGATTTTCCTTTGAGTTTAACCCCTCAGATTTCCATTCACAGTGCCACACACAGTGCACATTTTAAATTCTGTAAAAGATATTAATAATGCCTGAATCTACAAAGCAGAAGACAGAAAGAGAAAGGATAGAAAAGCAAAACATAATTTTCCCTGCTGAAATTTAAGCAGCACAACGAGATTAATTCTCCAGCTCTCTCCAAAAGCATCATGGGATCTTTAAAGACCACAGACAAACTGGGCCAAGGTCTTTAATTCCTTTCAAGAGTAAGGCTCTTTGCACCATATAAACCATATAAAAGAACCACCAAGGGAAAGCCTCCCAACAACTCAAACAGCTGTGTAACACGTAACCTGGCACAGGAGGGTTTACGTGTCCGTGCCCCAGCACATCCTCCTGGTTAGTGCCGAACGGTGTGCAACGTGCTCCTGCCAAGATAGACGGACGTGCGTCGCCGGCAGCGCATGACAGACAATGTGCTGTGGTGTGGCCACGCTGGTGGAAGCTGAGCAGGGAGAAGGCTTTGCCTCATTATGGCAGCCTCTTGAGCAGGCATTTGTGACTGCCCAGGCTGCTGCAGATGGGTTTAAAGAGATTAACTCTCCAAATGAGAACTCTTCAAAAGAAATGTATTAATAGTCTCCTGTATTCTCCCCTTAATGAGACACGTCATCCACTTGGGACTCAAACAGAGGCACACCAGCCCTGTCAGCCCCAGCACCACTGACACAGCAAGCTGTTTCCCTCAGCCCTGTCAGCCTCAGCACCACTGACACAGCAACCTGTTTCCCTCAAAGACCCTTTGTTTTCCAAGTTAAATGCTGTGAGTTGAGCTGTTGTCCTTCCTCACTCCTGTGCCAGAGCAGGACTCTGCCACAAAGATCCTCCTGGGACGTAGGGTCTCCTCACCTCTGTAAGGCTGAGATGGGAAGTGAAAGCTTTTCCAGGGCTTACAGGGGAGGCAGGGGTTTCCTTCTGCCCAGCAGCATACCATAGCCAGAGTGTCCCTGCTGCTCACGGCCTGTGGGTCCCCTCAGCCAGGAGGGGAATTAGTAGTTGTGGGTGATGCAGACACAACTCAGTAGTGTTGCTGACAAATTGCCAACCTGAACAAAACCCAGATATGCACAGCCTTTGGAGAGACAGAAGAAGCTTATGTCATCATGAATGCCAAGAAAAACGACATTGCCAGATTGGCAAGATCATGGCAAAAATACACATCTGCAGATGAAAAGGAAGGAAAGAGGTACAGAGAGAAATGAGCCCAGCAGCAGAAAAGAGGCAATGGCAGGGGAGTTCAGCAGCCTACCCACAGCTTGGACAGCTTGCACCAGCCCCAGAGAGACAGTTTCTCAGATGCAAATGCCTCAGAGTAACTAGGCCAAGAGCTTGCACATCAGAGGGAAAACTAATCTTCATTCAGACTTTATTAACATACAGGAGTTAATTCAAAGAAAACGACAGTAGCTGAATATTAAATAACTAGGGACAACCACATAATTGGACTCACAGAGAAAAATAAAGCACTGGAAAATGACAGGGTTCTGGTAAGCATTAAAAAATAGGATGTACAGGTTAGTTTAAAAGGCTTTAAAATTAAAATAAAATCCCTAGAAAGTCACCTACTCAAAACAGTTAGTGTCAGAAGATATGCATGGGATTGAATAAGAGGGAACCAGGCACAGCAGAGGAATGCCAAGTCCCAAGATTTAAGAGGTAATTTGAGCCAGTCCTTCAGCATTTAGAAATCTGACCCTACTGAGGGCAATAAACAGGATTATAAATTATGGTAGGTGATAAATTACCAGGAAATCAGAAAGATCAACAAAGGCTTCAAAGGGATATAACTTTAAAAAAAAAAAGGCTACAGATAAAAAGAGGTTTTCTTAAGTCTGTCAGAAGCAATAGTCACAGGAAAAAATCCATGGGACAGTGAAAGCACCAGAGTCTGAAGGAAGCAACTGAAGGAAGACAAGGCGAGTTATGTTTCAGTGTAAATCTTAACCTGTGTTGGTTTTGGACCTGTTCCTAAAGAGGAGATGAAGCTGCTGGGGAAATATCAAAACTCAGATGCTGGAGCAAACTGAAAAAGTTGGAAGTTGCTGCATTCAGATAGTCTGTCCGAGTGGGAAGGTGCTCCACTCCTCAAGCAGGCTGATGGGCTGAAAGAAAGTAAAATTTTTGTGTGCCTGAGGGCTTCAAATGGAAAGCTTATCCAGTATTTACATATATATAGAAGTTAAAATTTGGCAGTGTTCACTAAGTGCTGCATTCATATCTCAGAAGTGGTTGAAACTATAATTGATAGTAAAGCAATATAACATCTGAAAGCAGAATAAATTGTTTGAATTTCTACATGTATTTCATCAAGTATCACTCCAGCAGATAAATCATGAGCAAGTAAGAGTCAGGGCAGTATAATGAGCCAAACATTCTGCAGGAGACAAAAAGCAGTGGGTAGGACTACAGGTTTATTTTCATTACAAGTATGTAGTGAAATGCAGAAGGTCCTGAACTGATGCCTGTATTATTCACAATGTTTATCAATAATTTGAAAATCAGTGTGGGTTGTAAGATAACAAAATTATGGATGATTCAAAGAAGGAAGTAGACAAATTAATTAAATGCAGGGACATTCTTGGCAGGTGCTTACCTGACTCATTTTTAAAAGTCCTGATAATGGAGACTTTACGGCTCCCTTTTGCCAGTCTGCTTCAGTGCTGCACAGAAATTTGCAGAAATTTTCCTGGTAAGTAGTAACCTGTCTTCCTTGCTGTGATGTCTGACATTACTCTTTGTACAACCCATTGCAGACACCAAGAGGAGTTTATTCCTTTCCTATGACATAGCTTTTGTATATTTAAAGAGTTATTTTTATGCTTGGTAGCTTCAGTGCGTCATTTTGAGATATTTAAGGACTCATCATCTTTCACTGGAGTCTCCTCCAAACTCCACCAAATTCCTCCAACCCTTATCACTACCAACCACCAGAGGAAAAATCCTTCTTGAGTCACTGTGATCTAAATGAAACACAACCTTACCAACACCACATATAGCA
Organism: Atrichornis clamosus; assembly: GCA_013400975.1. Lineage (NCBI taxonomy): Eukaryota > Metazoa > Chordata > Aves > Passeriformes > Menuridae > Atrichornis > Atrichornis clamosus. Next base: position 53,230 of record WBMZ01009105.1, on the reverse strand, counting down.
AAATAATTACATCATATTTCATGGACTGGTCATTTGTATTCATCACAACACAGCTGTTACTTATTTTGTGTTTGAATTATTCACTAGTAGTGAATTTGCAGACTATTATAGCCCCAAGCTGCATTATCCTGCATTAATTGGGCATTCTCTTCCTATGTTTCTGGAGTTTGCTTTTCTTATTTAATTATTAAAACTTTTAATTTAGTCTTTTCCAGTTGCACCCTATTTCTTCCAAGTAATTTCTTCAATTTGTCAAGATCATTCTACCTTCCCATCTTGTCCTCTGTCATCACTGCAGCTTCTTCCAGTTTAGTCATTCATATAATTAAAAAGCATATGCCTCCTCTCTCATGGAAGTGTTGGAAATCTGGAATAGTGCTGGACACAGTACAGACATTGCTGAACCTCAGCAGATACTTTTTGCAAATTTGAGAATGAAGTGTTGATCACTACTCTCTGACTACACAATTCTAACCAGTGATGGTTCTTCCTACCATTTATCTACTCCTTTTTTTCTAGGCTTATTTATGGGAATGTCATGCAAGACATATAGAAAACCTTAATAAAATTAAGGTATGTGCCATTAACTTCCTCCTTCTAACCAACAAGATCTGTTGCCCTGACACAGAGAGTATATTATGTTAGTCTGACATGACAGATCCTTGTTAGGTGTCATTCATCTGTTTTTTGTCTTCCAGGTGCCCCAGATTCTCTGATTTCTTGTTCCAGCATTTATCTATGAACTGAAGAAAAGTTAATTGCCTTGCAATTCCCCTGTTCCCTTATAATGATGAGAACTATGCTGACCTTTTATTAGCTTTGTTATTTACCTACATTTTCCTCTGACACTCAATTCTAGACATCCGCCTCACTAGGACAGATCAGACTTTTACCCTTACTGTAACATTCAGGGAATCTCTACCTTCTCGCAGACCTTCCTCTCTAACATTTGTTTTCTGTGTTGATCTTGCCTGCTAGATCTGTAAGTAATTTGGGGACTGCTTTCTTAAATTCATCCCCTTTATTTTGGTCTTTTATCATTCTGCTTTTTCTAAGAGTTATAGGATATGTCATATCATGGTCACACTTCTACAGGTCATCTTCACTTCATGTTCTTACGTAGAAGAAAATGAAGAAGATCCTCTCTTCTAGTTGCTGTCTTCACTCTCTTCATTAACAATGCAATGCCCAAAATCTTGTGGCCTGTCTCTATCCTGTTTTATTTCTCTTCTAGCAAATTTCTGTGTGGGAGTTAATCTCATTAATACCACGTCTTGTGTTTTGGGTAGTTCTATTAGTTGCTAAGAAAAAGTTGCATTCATCTGATCTACTTGCTCTTGCAAAATCCTGGTGTGTTCATGCCTGTGTAAATCTTCTCCTTTTCTATTTGTTCTGCAACTTGATGTCTGTGAAAGTACAGTTGAGATCTGGATTATTTACATTAGGTAGAAGATGTGAGTAGTTCTTTCTCCCTTCTAATAATAGGTCACTGACATGTAAAAAGCAAGAAATCTGAGATGGATAAAAGGAAGCCTTTTCTTCCACAGACTTATTATTAGACCATTCATTGCCATGGGAACTCTTTTTAGCTGAGATGTAAGATTCAAAAAGCCACATGGGGCATGGACGTGGATAGAGTACATTTCCAGAGAGTATGTGTACTGAAAACAGCGTTGAATTGAGCAGCTAAATCTTGTTCTCCAAAATTCCTGTCACTCTCTAACAATACAGTGCCAGGGTGACTCCCGTGGTGCTGAAGAGGCTTACCCTCCCAAGGTGAGTATTTCTTATGCAGGAGCTAAGGAAGGTTTCTGAGCCCCCCCCAATCAACTCTGCCACACGTGGTCTGTTCTGACCGCTGGTGGTATCAGGGCAATGCAGTGGGCTGTTCCTCCCAACCTGAGCACAGCTGCATTTACAGCTCTTATGCCTTCCCCTGAAGTATTTGCTGCCAGAATTTATGGAGGACATGACAAGGTTTTCGGATTGAAACAGAGCAGGAGCTGCTTTCCTATTCCTAAACTTCAATAATGTTTTGGCAGTAGTTTCCAAACCTTTTTACTTACAATCCCACTTCCCGTGTCACTCATATACTTTTGTTTGCCCTTCCGGACTTAAAACTGCTGTTTTATGGCATCACGTGCTCTCCACATTCCCTTCCTCCACATCCACATCTTCCCTGCACTCCTACCTCACCCTGCCACTCATGTCCCTCCCTCTCCACAGCTCTCCATCTGGTCTTTATCTGTTCTTGTCCTGCACCTCCACCGTGCAGATGCTGCAATGCTTTCTTAATTTCTGCTTGCTTCAGGTACCCAGTTTCCCCTCCAAAACTCTGTGAAAGTCTTGCTGCATTTTCAGAGTCCCTCTAGACTTCCTTTTGGCTCAGTCCCATATCCCTCAGTGTGTACCCCCAAACTGTAAAATTCTGCTTTGGCATTGCACTATATCATGAATGACAAAACTTGCTCAGGACAGTTGTCAGATTTCAAGAGGTGAAGAAGTCCCTGTCAAAGGAAGCTGGGATTTTCCTAGATTGTTTGTTGGAGAAAATTGTAGGGAAGAAGGTAGCTGGGAGTATGGAGAGTTAAATTGGATCATTTATCGGGAATTTTTCTGTAATGACTCATGTCTGTAGTACTGAATCTAAATGCAAGTGTTTTCTTCCTAGGTGGGACAATGATGGCCATGGGGGCAGGAATGGGGCCTAGAAATCGCCGTGTTCCTACCCACTCACTAGATCCATCTCTGCAAGGAGTAAAATTTTGGTTTCAGGGAAAGGAAAGAGTGGGATTATTTAGAAAATACCATAGAGAAAGAAAGCTTACAATGCATTAAAAATGCTTTTCCTGGCTCTGTTCATGAAGAAGAGAATTTTTATGACTTAGAAACACCTAAGATGGCAATGGAGACAAATCTCCCAGAAAATTACTGGAAAAAATATGTAAAGAAGACACTGATTAACTTCCAAAGTCATTTTCTGGGAGATTTGTCTTCATTGTCATTGAAGGTGTTTTTAATAAAGAGCCTGATTAATTTCCAAAGTTAAGACTGCCCTTGTTTAGACAGAAAATCATGTTTGCCATTTTTCCACTATGGTGATTTACATTTTTCACTTTGGGCATAGGCCAGAAGGATTTACAGCTTGAGAAAGGATCTTCCATCTTCCTAGGAAGTTAAATCATTGGCACTGCTTCAGCTTTTCTGTATAAAGGAGATTAACATCATATTGACGTATAAGGTTGAACGAACCACAAAACAGATGTTTGGATAGTCAACTGAACACTGAACCCAATGGAAAAATTCCATTTTGATCAGTTTGAGGTAGGCCTAGTCATCTTGTGGCTGTGCAGGATACTAAAATCTGGACTTTATAAATGAAACACTCATTAAAAAAAAATAAAATTCCTGGAGAAACATAACTGCTTCAGACTTCTTCTTTTATTTTTTTAAACTGCAATAATCTCCAACATGGCTGGTCTAGCCCAAGAGGAGTACATTAACATTTGTTATTCTAATAATCACAGATTTTCAGATGATAGCCATCTCCAAATCAAAACTGGTCCCCACTTAAAATTCTCCTGATGCCACAATGTTACCCTTTTTTTGACTTTTCAGATAAATTACTCTGGGATTGAGGGTGGAGAGCCGCTGTGAAGAGGTGGTTCATCGCTGAATGTTTACTTCATTCCCGAAGAGCACCATGAGTGATGTCAGTTAGAGCAGGGGATAAGGACTGGGATTAGCCATGGCCAGCCTTTTCCAATCGTACACACAACGAGCCGCAATGCAGGCCTGGACTGCTCATTCCCACAGCACAGTGATGCCTTCAGGTCTTTACAGCCAAGCAGAATAATTAGCTGCTGCTGCTGAGCATGTGATTGCCCTTTCTTGTGTTTGCTGTTCTTTATTTGCCTTTTCAGCCAGGTATTCAAATACTTACCATCTTTATGGTATGCAGCAAATTTCCTTCCTTTCCATGCTAGTCTGTTTCCAAGCCAGCCTCACTGGCTTTTTCTTACCTGAAAGGGCATTACAGCACTGACATTTTTAAATCTCACCTGTGGGGTGGCTGAAGGGGAAACTATGGCCCCTCACCACATTATTAAAGCCTTTGTTTTAAGCACACTTATTATTGTTCATTTACTCTAACATAAGGAGTTCATTTGTCAGAGCAGCAAGAGCAGTAGGGAGGCAGACAGACCTGTAGTGTGCACTGACCCTCACAAGGTGTACATGTTAGACACCTGGGTCCAGCCCTTGCTCACAGCCTGCATGCAGATGGTCAAGGATGCTGTTACATCTGCCGCTCTTTCAGGCAGATTTGGTCAGGTAAGTGGTGAGAAACAGGAACCAGCAAGCATTAGGGTTTTTTAGTAAGAATTTTTTGAATATGTGGTACTACGTGTACCAGTGTGTCTCTGATTACACCATAGGCAGATTGTGTTTGCTAAAGGAGACCAGGGGGTGAAGCTGACCTTTAACCATTACTGAACTGGCTAGTGGAAAACACCTAAATAAAGACTCTTAAATGGAGCAAGTGAAGTGGGGTTTTTTTCTGATAATTCAATCTGACAATATCTGTATAAGTACAGGAAACATGATATAAGTTGCAATTCTTTATTAAGCCTCAGAGTTGTAGCACCACCATAAAAAGAAATGGTGACTTTGAAGTATCACAATACACTGAAATACTTATTTAGACAAGGAATGTGGTGTGCAAGATGGGGAGATGGTTAAAAATGAGTCTACCTCTTCCAAGAGCGCTGCCTCTGAATTCTGCCTTAATTGAGGCGTTTCATTTTCTACAAAATTTGGAGATATGGTGACCCTCATTGATGTCTGAGATACTCCCAGGTTTACACCAGAGACAAAGCTGGTTCTGGTGTGTGCAGAATCCTTCATGAACATTGTTTACTGTTCTTCTTTGTGTTACTCCCTTTGAGATTCACCTCCTCTGACTTCATGTGATTTAGATCAAAAGAAGGAAAGAGACACCAACCATAGGGTGTAATTCATGCAACTTATCCTAAATTTCCTTTCTCACCACCCTAAATGCAACTTCTGGAAGTGACTTGCCCTCTTCACTGGCTTCAGACAGCGGCTCTGATTAGGTGGCTTAAGGTAAATTTGATAAATGATCGTGCTAATGTTCATGATGACTTTGCACTCTCTTTTCCCAAAAAGTCAGAGAGCAGAAAAGGAAACAAACACTGCCAGTGGTATCCAAGGTATAGAAAGCATAGCTCAGTCTGTAAGCCCCACAAAAGGGAATTCATTTTTGTCTTTTCTATTCCTTCTGCACTCTTCTCCTTAGAACTCTGCCATATTTTACTCTTTAAATTTCATGTTCCTCTTCATTTTTGGAAATAAATATCTGACCCTCAGCTTGAGATCTGCCACAGTTTTCTGATAAATCCTGCTTAAACAACCTGTTTCATCATCATCTAATTTTAGTTTCTACTGTCCTTTTTGTCTTTCTCCGCTTCAAAAGCTTTATCAAGCGTGCTTGTTATCCCAGCAAATATTTATTTTAGGTCCTAACTGGAAGAGTTCTTTTCCATTCCAGGGGTATTTTGAAAGCCTGGAGGTGAGTTTGGACATGTCTACATGGATGAGCCCAGACAAGTACACACATCTGCCATGGTCTGAGTTGATCAAATGTGGGCCAGTTCTGACCTGGAAGTCACCGAGCCGTTTTGCTGCAGCTCTGTGCCCAAGGTAACATGCCCTGCAGAGGAGCCCACACCTGTCTGCACTGGCCTGTGTAGACATGCTTTATGCGTATAAAGCACTTCAGTTTGGTTCTCTCCCTCCTGTTGGTTGTTTCTCCTGATGCACACACATGTGCATGTACACGCACATGTGTGTGCATACTCGCAGTTGGTGTACCTCTTACAACCTACAGGAGCTCAAGTGGCACCAAAAGATACATTCTTTTTTGCACATAACAAATGCTCCCTCTTAATTGAGCATGCATGTGAAAAGCAGCCTATATCCTCTCTTTCTGGAATGGTATACTGGCAGATAAAATAGATGACCTGGCCATATGTTCCATCTCTAATTTGTGAATTATGATGTAAGGGAAATTAATTGAAAGCCTGGCACTTGTAAATGCTTTACTCCAGGCAATACACTCCAGAAGGAATCAACAAAGGAGAAGTCTTAGTTCAAAAGGCAATCTTTTCCAGCTACCTCTGAATTTAACATTCACTCTGCAAACTCACAGACTCTGTTGAAATGAGCAAAAGGAATACAGATACTGAATTTACTCATGTGCAAACAGCAGCTTGCTATGCAGACACAGACTATGGCCTGAAACAAACATGTTTTTTTACAGCTCTTGCTGCCCCTGAATCCTTGGGGAAGTTCTGGCTGGTGCAGACTTCCTCTTGGAGCATTAGCAAAAAGCAGGCTGGAGCAGTGGTCTCACGCCATCCTCAAAGAGTGCTCCCCTGGCCCTGTGCACGGAGCCAGCCCTGCTGACACTGGTGTTCACATGCCTCTCCACCCTGACCAGCTGGGATTAATGCCCCTGGGAAGACCCCAGGTGTTCTGAGGGCCTGACGCTTATGACTGGGGACAGCTGCTTTGTGGAACATAACTGGGATGGAAAAAGTCCTGTATCCTTTCCCCCTCTTCTCACATTAGTGGAAAAAGAGCCTTCAGTAGTGCTTGAGAAAGTACTTTTGCACACAGTGCTCTCATAGCCTGTGGAGAGCACATACTGATCTATGAAGTGGACGCCTATGGATTTATTTCTGCATTTTTTGGCTAAACAATCCAAATGTAATGGATGCCTTAATTACTAAATTAAGTAATCTACTCCAATAGCCAGCGGTGCATTTACCCACTTTTGTTTGCAGTGACCATGAATCACTTCCTCATCTTGCAGCATTTAAATAAGCAGTGCTCCATTCATACTGGAGGAGGTACCTCTGCTGCTAAGGGCTTGTCTACAAAGGGGAGGCTCGTGTGCATTAAGTTAGGATATTAATTTACAGTGCTCTTGGGGTATCTACACGTGATAGAAAAGCTATAAGGATGGAAAATGTCAAATTATGCCTAGTGGAATGGTTTGTTTAGCTAAACCTGGTCTAAGTGTGGATAATGCCTTCTTCAGATGGCAATTTTGGTCACCTGACAGATGTACATGTAAATTCACACAGCTTTTGAATAATTCCACAACTCCTCATCCCATTTTGAGACATGATTTCTACTCTCTCCCGTCACTGTTTTTCTTGGCCTTTTTCCAGATGTGAGTGATTTGAGAAAATCCTTGTTCAAATGTAGTTTCTGCAGCTGTAATTGCTTTTGGCAACCTGCCCAATAAGATAAGCTGATCTCCAAATATTAAAAAGATTGGACCGATATGAAGTTTTACTCCATCATCCTTGAGAAACAAACAGTACTCACCACTCTATGAAGGGCTATTCTTGGAAAAAGAAGATCTGATTTTTGATACAGAATGCTGAGGGCAGTAATAACAACCTTGCTAAGTTTCTCTTTGTAACATCAGTGATACCACCACTCTGTATTTTTAAACCAAAATATCCCTTGAAACTATTGGTAGGTTTTATAACTACTTCTGTAAAAAGACAGAGAATTGGTAGATGTATATTGGCATTTGCACATCACTCCGGCATTCTTTGGCACTGTTATTAGTATCTGCAACATCCAGACTTTCTTTTCCAAAGCTGCTGCCTTCCTGAATGTGCACATAAAAAGACTAAAAAGAGAGCCTTAGACTCACACTTACTCAGCGTGTTATGATGGAAATTCTCTTGGCTTCAATGATCATAATGACATAGATGATAAAGGAGCAGGTAGTCTTACCAAGTTAACTGTTTCACATAATGACAGACTCATGCAGAGGGCCTCAGAAGGCCTTCAGTCTAACCCTCTGTTCAAAGCAGGGTTAGGTCTAAGACCGAATCAGGCTGCTCAGGTTGGGACCTTAAAATTTTCAAGGATGGAGTCTGCATAGCCTCTCTGGGCAGCCACTGCTTGACTGTCCTGATGGAGAAGGAGTTTCTTCCTACATCCAATCTTTGCATTGTAGCTCAGTCTTCAGTTCCATGATGAGTCAAGTCCGTTTCCTGTTATACCTGTCCCATCTTGTCCAGATGAGAAAAGATAAATTTGGCCAAATATAAAACAACCCAGTCAGAGCAGAAACATCTTTTGGTGCACATGCAGTAAGCTGCATGTATCCAATAAATTTTAAAAATCCAAAAAGCCTTTCCTGTCCCTCAACAAGCAGCATGGAGAAGCCTTGGGGTCCCCAGCACCACAAACACTGCAGGTGGTAAACTGGACCCTGATCAATCTGACCAGTGCATCCTGGGCTGGAAGAGGGACAATGGCCACTCAGTGCTGCAGAAGTGAGGCACAGGCCCTCTGCAGGGAGAAGGGAGAGCTGTTTATGGGCATCTTGCTCTCAGTACGTTAGCCCAGACAGGGGCAGCTCAGAGGTGTTGGGATGGGGGTGCACATGGTGTTCTATAGCAGGAGCATGGTGGACTAGCCCAGCAAGTGTGACATGCTCCATGGTGATGAGAAAGCCACAAAAGGACTTCTACACACCAGCACCCTGCCAGATAAAGGATCCCTGATTTCCCCATCACAGCAGGCTCCCTCTTATTGGAGTCTTTCAGTGCTTTTACATGATCTTGTCTTCACGACAGAAGCACTGGTATGAAGTTTTCCATGTGTGTGACTTTGTCACTCTTCAAGTGCATGGAGATGTGGAGGGCTGGTTCTGTGGGACAGCCGGAGGGTATAGGTGGGACAGCTGGAAAACAGTGGCACTCACCCTCAGCAGAGCAGGGACCTGAGATCTCCACAGTGCAAGCCTGGAGATCCCAAAAGCAAGGATAGCTCACCCTTGGCAGACCAAGAGGCATCGGTAGGACCCCAGACTGGGAGTGCCCAGAGTAACATAGGGTCTCCTCCCGCCCCTAGGACATGCACGGAGCCCATGGGCTGCTCATGTCTCCAGGGAAGGGTATCAGCGGGGCTAAAGGTAGTGAAGAGATATAGTCAAAGGCTGTAAGTGCTTTGAGGTGGAGCAATACAAGTTATTCATAAAAAACAGCTGCATTTACAAATCTGAGGGGATTCCTACCTAACAAAGTAAACACATGAGAACAATTCAAACCAGTGGGATAGAAAGGGAGTAAATTAATATATAAAGCCATTCATATGTGATTTATTTATTTTACACACTTTTCCATCAGTAGTGGAAATGCCATCTATGCCTTCAAGCAATGTGGAATTTCCTTCTCATGAACCCTCTCCCTGACCTCTGTCTCCAGAGAGACGAAATGTCATGGCTTGAAATCAAGCAAGCAATTCTAACAATTATCTGCCACTTATAGTGCCTCTTTCCTGCACAGCCTGGCGGCACCCCATCAGCTTTGTGTGACAGCTGGGGAAACCAGAGGAGAGTGAGATAACCAATTGCTCTGGGTCTCACAAGAACTGGAGGGTAAATGTCCCGCCCTTCTGTCCAGCCCCTGTCCTTTGGGCCATGCTGCTTCCATCAATGATTTGGTAGTGAAATCACAGCACTGGTATGCCTAGATCCTCTATGGTTTTCACTTTTTTTAGCAATTGTAAACACCAAATCATTATCCTGGTTATCTTAACTGAGACGGTGGACAAAGACAAGCGCTCAGAGGGAAAGAAAATAACAGGGGTACATACTGTGGCTTCATGAAATCACTTAATGACAGGATGTGGAGAAACTCAAAGACAAAAATATCAGAAGGAATTACAAGAATGGTGCCACAGTAAAGAGCTGCTAAAATGCAGGAAGCAGAGCGAAGCCCTAAAAAGGCAGGCTTGGAGAGAGCTAAGACAGCATCTCAGAGGACATTGTTCCGTGCCACACACTAGAGAGATTAAATGAATGTGGTGTTACCCTGACGTCAGAAGAAAAGCAGGATGAAGGACAGGCAGGAATGTGAGGGGGGTGAGATAGCAAGAGCAAGTTTTCCTCACCCTTATTCCTCACTGCAAGTGTTTTTTCACAGTTTGTGGCAATCTGCTACCAAAGAGATCGACACAAACTGCACAATGGCATGTGTTACAGACACACACACAACAAATGCCAGAGGATCAGGAGCTGCCCTTTACATTCACCCATAGTATGCAATTATTACCTTTTTCAAGTAAACAAACTCTGAATCAGAGGAGACAGATTGCATGGGGAAATCTAACCCCCTATTATCAGCCCATCTCTGGTCCAAAACTCACAAAAATCCCGGGGCCTGGAGCAGGAACTAAAATTAGAAAATTCATGACAAAAATAGAACACTGTTTCTTTTAATAGCCTAGTTTTATTTCGAGATATTCTTTAGGGAACGCCCCACTGAAATGTGATCTGAAGCCAAATCTTTGACTTCATGAAACTTGTCTTATTTGTGCAGATGGTGTGGTGAACTATTTTTTATTTTTATGTAATGGATTTTCATTTTAAAATGCACAAAAATTAAGCTGCCATGTTCTTCTGAAGAAGTGGGGTGCTTGGGCTGTTAGCAGTGAAGAAGAAGGCAATTTCCCTCCTCCCCAGTGCACACAGGGACAGCAAGTCCCACTGCATCTGCACAGTGCTGAGCTGAGACTACATGCCATGTGTCAAAATGTCCACATAGGTGTTTCAAGGAAACTTCGGGAGGCTAATGCCACACTGAAACCCTGGTAGATTGTTGACTGCTGAGGATTTATTTCCCACGTTCTTACTAGTACAAGTGTAGGGGTTAAACAACAATGCTCTTTGTTTAAGTGAACTTGATATGCTTTAGTGGAATTTTTTCTACTCTTTTGTTATTGAAGTCACAGTGTATTACTGAGCCTTCAAGTCCCAAATTTACGCAGATGCAATTCTGGCCATGAGCCAAGTCATAAGATGGCAAAACATAAGCCTCAAGAGCAGCAGGCTTATGAAAATATACCATTTACAACCCCTGCTATGAAGTACTTTCAAAGGCCTAATTTTAGATGTGCACACTGGAATCAAATAGCAAAGGGATCGGTGGAGTGAGAAATGGAGGATTTTTTATTCAAGTGTCAATTATAATTAACCTAAAGCACAATATTCTTCTGTCCCAGGGCAATCGTGGTGGCATGTAACACCATTCTTGGAAGCTGGCAGGACATCCTGAGAAAGACGTTCCTTGCCTCAGGAAACAAAACCACCAAAGGTTTCTGCCAATGCTTGTCCATGAAGCTTGCTTTGGTGTCTGTCCATCAAGAGCTGGCCTTGGGCACCAGCAGACCAAGCGCCTTCCCTAGGCCCTTCCCACCACCGCCTTCACTGCTGCAAGGCCACCTCGGGGGCGTGTTCCTGCCCCACCACCCATGCCATCATCTTCCTTTTTCATATTGCATAATTGCAAATCATCTGTGCTCAGGGAGGAGAAATTGCTCTCAGAACGTGAAGGGAGCAGAAGTTCCCAGTGCTTGTGCTCCAGGAGGCTCAGAGAAAGCAGGAGGCAATGTCAGTCCTCTCTCATGGGAATGGCCTCACCACCCACATTCCTGGTCCTCCCAGGGACTGGCTGTGGGGTGCCAAGTACTCATGCTGTTGTCACACCTGGGACTGTTGCACTCCTCCTTGCTTTCTTATTTTCTTTTTCTCCTCTCTTCTCCTTCCTTTGTACAAGGGTTGGCAGCCATCTGTGAGACAAGGTGGAGCCCCTTCAGCAGCAAGGGAAGTTGTCAGACAGGCACACTGTGTGGGGTTTTTTGTCTGTTTGTGCCGTAGTCTCTTCCCAGAATCAAAAGATTTTGCTATGTTTTGCCAGTATACCACCTAGTAAGACAGCATCAAACCTACAGCTGTGCCATAGCAACGCATACATAAAGCCTAAGGCCAAGAACTTCAGAATCTGAAACCCACACTTTGGCTTGTGGCATAACTATATGCGTAAAAGTGGGAGGATCCCAATTCCTCACTCCAGCGGTTTTGTGCTAGTTTAATGCTCAATTTCCGTGTAATGAGGCTGTAATAAAAGAAGCATAACAGAGTAGAATGGTGCACAACTGGCTGAGGTCTCATTTACAGGGAGACCCAGAAAACTCCTTTTGCAATCCCAGGGCTCAGATGTGCTTGCCACTGCCTTGCCATGTCCAGAGACCTGCTCCTGAACAAAGGAAAAGGCTGTTTCCTCCAGGCTTTTGTACTGTTGCCTCTCAATCCTACTTTCCCAGGACAGGAGACACATCCTGCCATTGCCCCCACTCATTGCCAAGGGACTCAGTTTCTCACTCTGTTCTACTTCTCCATATAGTGTTCAAGAGCCTGGGCCTGAACAACAACAAACCCTGCTGAGCCATGTGGTAGCTGAAATCAGAGCTTGGAGATTATTAACATTTAACAACCCACCCATTTCTTTACCTTCCATTAGCTGAAGCAGAAAAGATCTGGATCTTTCTCCCTTCAAACCATTGCTGAAAAAGCTGTGGTAAGACTAATAATGTGTGTCCACTGGACAGAGTTCTAACAGCTGGGGCTTGTCTGACCAAAGGCTGATATCTCCAAGGTGGATATCAACAGCTGACACCAGGATCTGGCCTCCCTTTACAGCTGATGAGTCATGAAATCAGAATTGTTAAGGTTTGAAAAGACTTCTAAGATTATTGAGTCCAACCATCAACCCAGCATTACCATGTTCACCACAAAACCATATCTCCAAGTGCCACATCCACATGCCTTTTTTTGAACACTTCCGGAGATGGTGATCCCACAACTTCCCTGGGCAGCCTGTTCTAATGTTTGCTTGGAACAGGCAATGCTTGCTTTCTTCTTAGTGAATAAATTTTTAACACCCAATCTAAATGTCCCCTGGCACAACCTGGGGACATTTTCACAAGCCCTATTGCTTCTTACTTGGGAGAAGAGGCTGACCCCCACCCGGCTACACTCTCCTTTCAGGACTTTGTAGAGAGCAATAAGGTCACCCCTGAGCCTCCTTTACTTCAGACTAAACAACCCCAGCTCCTTCAACTGCTCCACATCAGACTTGTGTTCCAGACCCTTCACCAGCTCCATTGCCCTTTTCTGGACATGCTCCAGCACCTCAATGTCCTTCTTGCAGTGAGGAGCCCAGAACTGGACACAGAATTAGAGGCATGGCCTCACCAGTGCCAAGTACACGGGAAGAACCACTGCCCTGGTCCTGCTGGCCACACCATTTCTGATACAGGCCAGGATGTCACTGGTCTTCTTGGCCACCTGGGCACACGCTGGCTCATGTTCAGGTGTTGTTGACCAGCACCTTCAAGTCCTTTTCTTCTGAGCAGCTTTCCAGCCTCTCTGTCCCCAGCCAGTAGCACTGCAAGGGGTTTTTGTGACCCAAGTGCAGGACCTGGCACTTGGCCTTGTTGAACCTCACGCAATTGGCCTCAGCCCATCAATGCAGCCTGTCCAGATCCCTCCGCAGAGCCTTCCTACCCTCCTGCAGATCAACACTCCTGTCCAACTTGGTGTTGTTTTCAAATTGGCTGAGGGTGCCNGGCTGAGGGTGCCATCAATCCCCTCATCCAGATCATGGATAAAGACCTTAAACAGAACTGACCCCAATACTGAGCCCTGGGGAACACCACTGGTGACCGGCCACAAACAAAATGTAGCTCCATTCACACCACTCTCTGGGCCCGGCCATCCAGACAGTTTTTAGCCCAGCAAAGAGTGCAGCTGTCCAAGCCATGGGATATGACCTGAAGGTTTTACACAAACTTCTAGTCTATACTCATCTCATACTCCTTGAGCTGCATCTCAAGGAGACCAAATGAATCATGCTTTCTCAAGCACTTCATCAAGCAGCTGTTTCAGATGTGGATATCTGCACCAGAGGAATCTAAAATAGGCAAGATGAACTCTGATGACTCTTTCCATACTTATAAGCTTCCAACAAATCATTAATTGCATTTGAAGCATAGTGCCCTGTTTCAGTTTCCTGGAAAATGTTTAAATCACAGACAGAAGCTCCTTCTCATACCAGTTGCATGTGCAGTACTTAACAGCTTCCTGCTCCCAGTCAGGAGCTGTAATTACTGAATTCAGCTGCATGATGGCATTTTGCTCATCAAGACCAGAGAGCAACAAATCCTTTCTCAGTGATAGTGGGGTTTGGAAACTGGGCCACCTCCAGGCTTCATTTTCTGAGAGATCCAGTTACAATGAGGCTTTAAATGATAATAAACAGAAATGAACATAAGATGAGAATGTCACAGCAGCTTCTAGACTTCAGTTTTTATACAATGTAAGTAATGTTGTCATGCTTCAAGTCAGACTTATGCCAGTATTATTGTGGTGGATGGTAGTAGTCAGTCAGCACAGACCAGGGCATGCAGATGCCTTCATTTTACTTCTGTAATCAATTCTCCTTGCAAACCCTGAACACTGGCTAGCATCTCCATCCAAGAGGTATTAATATTGTCCAGGAGCCTGAGTAATTAAGGACGCACTGGATAAGGTAGATTTCTGTGGCTTGCACTGAAAAACTGTCAGTAATGCAGTGCCCAGGACAACATTTTATTTGTTGACTCAATGTTTAAAGTTCTGTATGCTACTTATCCCTCTGCTTAGTTTGGACAGACTGTACTCTAGCGATGCTACAAAAATCAATATTGTAGATGAGATTATAGACTTGGCTAGAACCAAAGAGTTGCTGCAGGGAGATAAAAAGCAGTAATTTGAAAGTTCATGGCATGAGGAGTACCCTATTCATTTTCAAGCAATTAGCTATCCTTAAGGAAAACCAAAAAACATCTATGGCAGATGTTAAAGACACTTCCATTCTTATTAGATTTGAAAACATTCCCCATGCCTAAAGACCTAATGGATTCAGAAAAGGGCAATTTAAATGGTTAAAGTGGTTTGTGGTGCAATAATAAAGCAGCACCAAAGGTAACAGGCAGGGAGGTACCCTGTAGTAGCCTTAGTAGTATCCCACAACTGGGGATGCTGGGGAGTGCCAGAAAATGTACCACTGAGGACTGTACACTCTCCCTAAAGAGCATCTCCATTGCCACTGTCCATCCTATTTCCCTCAGGGAAAGGGGAAAAAAAACCCCAAGGAGGAATCACATTATTATGGGGTACAAGAATGAAGATAAGAGAGAGGATTCTCCGGAGAATGAAAAACAGATAAATGTGGTACCAGAGGGAAACCCTGAACAGAGCACCCAGCAGTTCCCTGGCAGGAGGCCAGGCACCAGCAAGCCCTCCAATGACAAAACCAGAATTGTTTCTCCTGCACTTTTATGATGTTTAAAAATAACCCTTGAACAGAATAGAAACAAAACTGTCTAATTCTGGGACACTGAGGCATGTCCTTTCCCACTTCAAAGCAGTGGCTCCTCCTGACTATCCCTCAGCAGGATTGTCGCGTAATGATAATCCCACAGGACACCTAAACAAGGCATCTGAGAACCCAAGTTGTGATTAGTTACAGTGGGGAGAGCAGGGCCTTCAGTGAAAGGCAAGGGGCCACCATTTCCAGCATTCAGCACCATGGCGAGGCCAGCATGGATCTCTGCCTCTTCCCCACTGCTTCTCTCGCATCTTGGTTTCCTATCCAATAGGGTCTCACCCTGATTCCCTGAAACATGCTTTCCTAAAAAGCTGCAATGCCAGGTGGTGTGCATGCGTGGTGCTAGTTCAGGTGGCTTTGCTGAGAGACTTACTCTGGGGAACAGAGCAACCAAACCACCCCAAACTACACCAGCATGCAGACTGGAGGGACAAGGGCTGCCTGTGATATTCCCTGTGATATGCGGGTCAATGACTGGGATCCCATAGGAGCCCTTCAAGCTCAAAAAACACTCTTCAATCACAGCTGAGCTGCGAAAGGTCAAAGTGTTTTGACTGACGAACCAGCAGAGGTTTGCTATGAAGTGCCTCATTGTTTAAAGAGCTTAAAAGGGGGAAGTTTGGTAAAGTACAATAAATAAACTCTGGTAACTGACTTTGAACAAGTTTCTTATCTATGATTTCAGGAAAGAGAGGGAAAGCAGCAAGTCTGGTGCTGAGGCAGTAGCAACATGTGTCTGGGGAGCTGTACCTTCACTGGTAGTGCCTGGACTCCTCTCCAGTTGATTTATTCTTCCATTTGAGTACAGAAAGCAACAATAAAAACCTGTCCTCTTTAATATAGTGTTTTATCAAGAACAACAGTCTGGCTTCTCATCTACATATGTGAGCATGGGGTTTGCATTGCCATCCGAGGTAAGAATGTATTGGCATCTGTCCTAACTGCTGTAACAGAGGTCTTATTAGTAAGAAACAATTAGGCAGGAAAGCATGTGTAAATAATTTATTATAGCATATAAATGCTTTCAGGAGATGGAAATATTAGCTACAGAAGTGCTCTATGCTCAACTGGGAAATGGCACGTATTCAGTGGCTGGAAGCCAAAGCCATATAAACTCATATGACATATAAAATTTAGATTTGGACCAATGAGGTTGTTTAACAGTGGACCACAGGCATGGTGAAGTTCTTATCTCTTGATATCTTCATATCAGAAGTGCAAGGCTTTGAAGAAGGCATGTTTTAATCAAGTGCTAACTGAAGAAACTCACAAAAAATGATTGGCAGGCCAGAATGAAAGGGTTTGAGATGGACAGGGGGACAGAATTAGGCAACTCTTTTCAAGTCACTCTGTGATTCTGCCAAGTTATCTGTCTTTAATAAAACTCACCAACTCACTCTTTTGAAACCAATATAGCATCCAATAACCCCATAAAATAAAATTTTGTCTTTGTATTTGTACTAAAGTTAAGTCCCAAACCACCTTTTCTAATACCTAATTGTTTTTAAAGGCTACACAATCTTTAACTCAGTTCTTGGCTTGACCATCTATCTTCTGGTTATTTCAGGACAAGCAGACTTTATACAGAAAAAGCCAGAAGCCTTGCTGGCCAGCATGTCAAGCAGGGAAACTGCCCTCCCAGACAGGCTCCCCAGTGCTCAGCCCATTGCAGGGCACTCCAGTTCTCTCTGAACATGTCCTGGGGATGAGTTCTTGGCTGACAGGAAACTCTTGTGCCAGGAAAACACAGGGTGATTTGAAATGATTTTAGCCACAAATAAAATACTCTTTGATTTTGACTTTCTACTCATATTTGGATTTTAGATTTATTTTCCTACACATAGACTGATTCTCACTGGTTGGTAGCTATTAAAATATGTTGGTTTGTTACTAAAAGTAGCCCATAACTATAACTGGTATTTCCTTTTTGGTAGCCAAGATGATGTACTATACACACAGTAAATGCATAACTTAAAATTACAATTCCCGTACTGAATGAACAAAATTGTTAATTGGAACACGCTACACATTTATACCAAATTATACCTTAGACAAAAAAGCATTATTCATAGAAATTTAATCAAACTAATGGTTTCTGATCAGCATTTTTTTCAGCGTTTTAGAACTAATAGATCTCATCCTCTCTCACCTCATTTTTATATATTGGAAGAGGAAACTTGGCTTATTTCAAATCTCAACTGGTTTCTCAAGTTCTATTTAATTGTTGAAGTAGCTATTAGATTGAACACATCTGATAGGAAGAAAATACCCCTCCAGCAGAAGAGACTACAGATGGTCAAAAAGAAATTTCATGATTTAACAAATTCTGTTTCCAGAGGTCAACTAGTGATTTTATGAGTAAATTGACTTTTACATAAATTTCATTTAAGCAGATATATTCTGGCTAAATAGTGTTCCTTAAATAACCTAAAGTTCTTTAATAGTGTAATATCAGGATTTATTATAGGTCATGATGATTCTTTAAATGGATTTAAACTATTTTTAATAAGGAAAATAACCATTTTGGCGGGTTTTTTTAATTTATGCTTTTGTCAGCTCATTGCCTGTTGTTATATTCAAAGACCCTTAGGATCCTGAGAAGCTTTTTGCCTGTCTGTTGCTGACAGTGATCCTATGCAAACTACTCAGCCTTATCACAACTTTGTGACTCACTCTGGCGCTTGGATCACGCAAGGACAACCAAACAAATGCAAGTTGAGCAAGACAGGAACCTATCTTTGACTTCAAAGCACCTAAGAGTTTAATTTCACAGATTCAGGGAGTTATACATTCCTTTTTTCAGTCCTGTGCTGTTTTTTTTAAATTTTTTTTTCCCCTCCTTACTATGCTAGGTCTTCCTTCATGGAGAATTTTGGAGCATTTTTCTTCCTTCCTGACATACACAACAGTTAGTCTCACACTCCACAAGCTTCAACATTTGTGTTTAAGGTATTGCCCTGAAAAATACCTTTTGTTTTTAAAAGAAAACAATAGTCTTCTAGCTCCCTAAATATATGCAAGGTTTGATTTACCTTTGCATAATAAAGGCATATTGCCTATGAAAAAGTGTGGCGCTCAAAGACACATATATAAATGTACATATATAGAGTTATATATTTATCAAAAATACATACATATGTACACATACACACACACAATTTGTGCAAGATTAGCCAAAAATGAGCTAAATCCAGGAACCGATTAAATAAATTGCTATAAGAAAATTGACATCTGGAGACTTTTCTTTGCACTTGGTATGAAATGCCTGGAAAATGTTTATTTCTTTTTCTATTCTCTTTTTCAAAGGTATAATTAGTGGTTTTCTGCACATGAGGGCCAGCAGATGTATATGTGTGTGTTTGTGTATGCTTTACATCCACAAATGTGTGTGGGGGGGTATATATATGTATATACACATAGATATTTTGAATATTGTTGTCATTAAAAATACTTTACAATTGAAAATAACAGTGAAATAGTAATTATGTGTATTTTTTATATTTCTGAACGGAGGAACTCTGATAAGAATGTGAAAAATTATTCCCATTGAGTAAATTCACAGCACTCTCATGAGTTCTTACTGGCACCCCTGCAGGATCCTGACTCCAGCGAGGAGCCCACCTTCTCCCAGGACCCCAGAGCCAAGTAGGACTCAATGCCGGCACAGATTCTGCCTTCTCTGACCCAGATCAGTTGACAGGATCAAGGTCAGAAGAAAGAACTACTCTGCTGAAGTCAATGAAGCTCTCAAGGCAGTCTCTTAAAATAAAAGTTCTACTAGGCAGCATGCTTCTCTGGGGACGAGAGAGGGATTGCGGTGTCCAAATGAAAGCAGTATCAGGTATAATTTACATTAGCTTGTGCCACAGTGAGGTATTTCCACTGGTCTTTCCTAAAATTTCTAAAAGGTGCGTCATGCATTTTCAATGGAGTTGAGCTCTGCTATTGCTGTTAAATGGGTTGCCTTTCACAAGCAGTTCGGATTTTGTTAAACAAAGTCATACAGCGTTTATGAAGAATATTTGAATGGTTACTAGACTAGTGCTAGTAATCAAATCAAACAGAAAAGAACAAGGACACTTTATCACAGAACACAATTTCTACCTGTGGTTGAACCGATCAGCCTAATGTAATTCTTACTTTGTTTTGCAAGTGAAATTTCATAAACTTCTCTTTAAAAGGTTTTAGACATATAAAGGTGAAAGATGAAAAATCAACAATCACACACAATTTAGGATGATAGAGAAAGAGATAAAATCTCTCTTTTCTAGAAAAAAATATGCAAAAGAAGTCAGTAAAACCATTGAGCAATATTGAAGAATAAATAATCAAATAGAACATGCAATGAGAATAAGAGCAAAAATGTACAATGCCTGTGGGCAAAAGGTAATGGTCAAAAAACAGCCAGATGGATGGAAATACTTGAGTCTAAATGAAGATATTGTTGCAGGAGATTGTGCAGGAGGAAGGAAAGAAAATTAGTGTAACACGAAGGTAAAAATCATAACAGAAAGCATAGCTGTCTGATGGAGAAATTGTATCTATGTTAAAGAAAGCCTTGGCAGTCAAATAATATGATTAAGTCATCGACATCATCATCAAGTTCTAGGGTATCATTGTGGATTGAAATTGTGGGATATAGGATAATACTGGGGCAACAGTCCACATCAGTGGAATGCTTGTCCCACCGACAATGGGGAAATGTCATTGCAGGCATCATACAGAGACAGAAGTTCAAGACATCATAAATCACTGTGTTTTCTCAAGAAAAGTGAGAAGAAAAAGTCCTCAACTTGGTCTTGATGAATACTAGATATGTATAGGGAAAAAAAGCATTGTGCAAGATACAGTTCAAGATAGAATCATAAAGAAGATACTCTATAGTGTCCAAGCTACCAAAGTTTAATGCTCTAGGAGAAAAATATTAAAAAGTCAATTATATTAACAGCACTTTAAGAAGGGCGGCAGATAAAATCAGAGAAGCTTGCTAAGAAGAAAGAGAATGAGAAAAAGAAAGAGAAAAAGAAAAAGAAAAAAAAAAAGAAGAAAAAGAAAAAGAAAAAGAAGAAAAAGAAAAAAGAAAAGAAAAAGAAGAAAAAGAAAAAAGAAAAGAAAAAGAAGAAAAAGAAAAAAGAAAAGAAAAAGAAGAAAAAGAAAAAAGAAAAGAAAAAGAAGAAAAAGAAAAAAGAAAAGAAAAAGAAGAAAAAGAAAAAAGAAAAGAAAAAGAAGAAAAAGAAAAAAGAAAAGAAAAAGAAGAAAAAGAAAAAAGAAAAGAAAAAGAAGAAAAAGAAAAAAGAAAAGAAAAAGAAGAAAAAGAAAAAAGAAAAGAAAAAGAAGAAAAAGAAAAAAGAAAAGAAAAAGAAGAAAAAGAAAAAAGAAAAGAAAAAGAAGAAAAAGAAAAAAGAAAAGAAAAAGAAGAAAAAGAAAAAAGAAAAGAAAAAGAAGAAAAAGAAAAAGAAAAAGAAGAAGAAAAAGAAAAAAAGGAGAAAGGATTCTTTGTGTCAGAATTCAGCACAGAAAGGCTTAAGGAAGTTTGCACACAAGTCTTTATTTACAGGGGTGAGGCTGAGGGGTTATGTCAAATTGAACTGTCAGTAGAGAGGTTTTAGAGCAAATCAATAAAGTGAGTAGCAACACATTGCCAGGAGCAGGTAACAATCACTCGAGGGATCTAAGGGAATTCAAATATAAAATTGCTGAACTTTTCACAGTAGTGTGTAACCTATAGCTTACATTGGCCCAGGTTCCAGAGTAATGGAAGGTGGCAAATGTGGCCTCAATTTTTAAAATAATCTCCGGAGGGGAGCCAGGAAACCAGAGAATGGTAAATTTGACTTCCTGCTGAGGCAGACTGATGGAAGTTATAATAATGAGCAGAATTAGTAGACATGAATATATACAGCTTACTGGAGATAGTGGACAGGGTTCATAAATAAAGAAATTATGCCTCACAAATCCTGTACAGTTCTTTGAAAGGATCATTGCCCTTGTAGACAAGGGCAACTTGAGAAAAAAAATTACTTTTGGATTCCTAAACCTTTCTAAAATATCCCTTCCTAAACAATCTTACAGAAACCTAATGTCAGGGGGAGATTGCTGTGCATTAATAACTGCTCAAAGGAGATGGATCAGAAGGCAGGAATAAATGGTTGCTATTCTTCCTGGAGCAGTTACTCTGGGAATCCCAGGGGAAACTGGCTGGGAATGGCCACAAATCACCTAGAAAAGTTGAAGAACATTGAGAGGGGAAACCTTACTGGTATTTTCAAAGTTGTCAGAACAATCAAAACTAAAGCACACAGCAGAATTTCAGAAGTTTGCATCATGCTGAATGGGTGATAAAATGGAAGATAAAATTAATCCTTGATAAATGCGAAGTAATACACACTTGGGAATGCAGTCCTAAGCACGCTTTGGCAATTATGAAATCCAAATTTAGCTGGTTTTGTTTTGGAGATGAGAGACAACTTAGGACAGTTCTCCAAAGACATCTGCTTGACAACCTTTCATTGACAAAAAGTTGAACATTAGGGAGGGACTAAGAGAAAGCAGCATTATTTTAGTAATGTTGTCCCAGCTTAGAGACAGGGTTGGCTTGTGTCTCAGCCTCTGTCTCATAAAGGATGTAGAAGCATTAGAAAACTTTAGAAAGAAGGGTAGCAAAAATGAGCAGAGGCTTCTATGCAAAATGGAGCTTAATATATGAAGACTGCTAACACTTGAACAAGGTCCAAACAGATGTATAAAATTCATCCACTTCAGATGTATAAAAATCGTGAACAATATGGAGAACAGGACAAGCAAACAATTCCGCTTTTTCCAATACAAAAACTAGGATCATTCAGCAGAAAGCTTTAACAGCATGCCTAAACAAAACAACCAAAAAAAAATTTCCATATAGCACACATAAATTTCTGGAAGTGCCATGGGATGTCATGGAGGTTTAGTATATGAAGAGTTTAAAATCAGGGGGCTATATGCAGTGAGATCTGTGACTGTTAAGCAGCAACTCTGTTCAGCAAGTCTCTAATCCCTGGATTCTAGAAACTGGGAAAATATAACAATGTAAGGATTATAATCAGTCCTTTTCTCATGGAGTCTCCCTGCAGCTGCTGTGGCCAGATGGGATACACGAACCCTTGTTCTGACCCGGCATATCATGTTTAAATTCTCTGTGTGCTTTTGTACACTTTAGCAATCTGTTATCTGGCAGTTCTGAGGCAAGAGAGAGATGGCCTGATGGTTGTGCTGATGCTCAGGTGCACAAAAGAGCTTGGAGGAATAGAGCAAGATTCTCTCATACCCCCAAACAGTTCAAAACAGCTGATAACTCTCCAAGAGTCTCTTGTGTTAAAAAGTAGTAATCCCAACCCAGAATGTTGCACAGGTAGCATGTTTGGGTGGAAAACAAGAATATGGTGTAATTGAAAGGGGGAAAATTAATGACATAAGCCTGAGTTGTGAAGTTCTAATGGCATTGAAAGGTAAGTGCCAGGGACACTCCCCAGGCACTCTGGGATTCTTCTGCACTGTATCTAACGTATGAATTAGCACTTCCCCCTTCAAACTGAAAATACAATAAGAATAAGAAATCCCTAAATTAGGAATAGCGGAAAGGTGATGAGCTGGATCTGGCACACATAAAAATTACTATTCTCTAAAATAGTCACAGTCATTTTTAATAATACAAAATCTCATTTTTTAACTAAAAGAGCTTGTTAGAAGAACACAAGTTGCAGATTTTTTAACACAATTTGCAGCTTTGTTTCCCACAATAAATACCGAGTACAGTGGAAGCTGCTCTGCTGGCTAACAGCTCTCCAACTCCTGGGAACTGCTGCTCTCTGGTGCTCGTCTTCCAAACAAAAATCCGGGACAATTTCCCTTTCATCCTCCTCACCCTGCTTTTGATGTTGCTACTGAACTGCCTCATCAAGAGAAGAATCAAGATGTAGTAACTCATGTTCAGACACATATCCTTTCTAATTAAGTGTTGGCAAATAATATGCACTTGAATTGCAAAATAGGCCTATGCAATATGTAAATGAGATTGAGTCAATTTGCAAATTGGGCTTTGTACAGCATGGTGTCTTCTCTGCATGTGACATAAACAGCAAAGAGAATTCTAATTTTAGTAGTGGTAGTAGCTTGATTTAAACATTTTCAACAGAGCACGTCTGAACTGCTTGTTTCAAAATTATTTTAATTTTGAAATTGATGGAGGCATCTTGCAAATGGGGTTAAATAACCTGAAAGTGAAACAAAGCACTCCTTTTTGCAGCTGGATGGTTGAATCACTGTTTCTCAAAGAGACTGTTTGCTTTAAAAGGAGTATAAATCCTGTGCTGGGTCCCTACAGTCACAAGGACCTTTGATGCATTTTACAAGTGATGGCTTAATTTCTGTTTTGATTTTATAGTACAGAAACTACATGGCTGAAATAATGAATGATTTGCTAATATGTCTTTCACAATTTATTGCTTATTTTCATCACACTTCTGCCATTTTTATTCCCTCTGCAAGCCAGTACATCTTCCTCCATGTGAGAGGCTGGTGAACTAAATAAATATATAGCAGAAACTGTCTGCAGAAAAATGTCTATTAGAAATTCTCTCCTTTCCATCTTAGATAATTATGTCATATAAACTGCACAAAGAAAATAACAAAGTCAGCCAGTAAATCAGAGGCGGTAAGTACAAAAAAGGACTGTTGATGATGTCTTTAACTGCTGAAAATGGATATAGGTATGAAGTAGGAATACTTTACAAAACCATAGTTATTTCTGACTTGCCTGCTGCTCATTACAGAGATTTAAGAGGTTGATGCTATGAGGGGCAACAGTTATATTTAACAAACGTTGCAGCACTGCTGCTTTCTGGGTTACTGCAATTATATTTGACACAAACTGTAGAAGCACTTAGTTCACCTTTAACTGACCATCAAAACGTCCTATGTTGTTATTCACAGTGATTTCAACATCCGTTGCTTGTCATAACTCTACAGAGGTTTTGTTAATGCTTCTATTTCCTACTTGTGCTGCTTTTGTTAAAAATGCTTGTCTTTTAAATATTATATGCATCAAATTCAGAAAAATTAAGTGCAAACCTACCTACCTATACAATAAGAAAGGAAGTGAGTTAAGAGGAAGAGGGCAGCAAGAGGTGCTCATGCTTGCAAAATCTATCCATACTTCTAAAATTTAAAAAATACACTTGTCATATGAGTATTTACTGATTGTGAAATGTCAGCACAGGAGTATCCTGTTTTATTTTTGTGGGGTTTTTTGAATGTACAGACACTTCATATAAATAATGCTTCTCCAAACCATCCTTGCACAGTCATTTTTATTGTCTCTTGGCATTATGTGTTCTGGGATATTTATCTCCATAAAGATTACTATTTTCATGTAATTTGTGACTTAGAAATGTGGGCTACATTTTAGCTGCTAAAAGCACTGGAATCACCCGTGGTTATAGGTTCCAGCTGAATACTTACAAGACATTTACATGTTGTAATAGAACCGTTCTTCAGATCACCCCACAAAATTAGGAAACTGTGAGGCAATTTCCAATAAACAATTACCAAATAATTCACTGAGTGATTGGGGGTGGGGTGAAAGTTAATGCAAGGAAAATGTTGTTTCTTGCTTATTGTGTATTCCCTAAATGAGCACAAGGTAAGCTTTGGTGGAATAGGTAAAGGAGTACTGCAACTAGCCCTGAAATACAAGACAGAGATATGGAGACAATGTCTGTTAGCAAGGAGAAATTAAAAGTTAGATCAGAGGAAACTGAAGTTTGAAAGGATGCTGAGGGCAACATAGGTTCAAAGTCATCATTAAGGTTCACTGGTGTTGTCAAGGTGTTGCTGCTGCCCTGCTGATGAAGAAGCTATTGTACTAGATATATAATTTTCAACAGTTGTTTTGGGTTCATGGACTCACATAAATCCTTTCATGTGTATCTCCATGTTCAGATTTGCATCTTGAGTGTTGATGAGAAGGCGAGGGCCTGTGATACCTTGGCTTGCCCCGTCCTGCACCAAAGTGTGGAGGTGTGCTGTGACATGTTGAGCGAGGTTTGGCTTCATTCTGTATTCTTCATTTCCCCCTTGCAATTTTTTCTCACATGGTGTGGGACTGAAGGAACAATGGAAACAGAGAATCTGACTCGGGTAGGTAATATGGAAAGGTAAGGAACAAGGTGAGGAAAGAGAAGGGGAGAGAGGTTAAGGCCTGAGAAACCCTCAGGCGTGCTCCAGAAAATGGGGAGAATTGCCTAGTGTTGCCTTCCATGTCATCTGCTGGGCATTCGTTCAAGTGACCCCTTCACACAATTTTTGTTGCAGCTGTGGACAGGTACTGGAAAAGATGGAGTTATGCCAAGACTAAATGGTCTTGAAAACCCTTCTGCTTTTGATCAAATCCAAGCAAAACTGGTGGCATAAAAGATTCCTACTGAACATCCATGGTAATTGGATCAAGACTTTTTTTACCGCTGTCTATCATATTCTGCTACCCCAAAAATATGACAAGACCCACCTGGAGAAAAGTGGTCTGCTCTTTGCATCAAGCCAGCAGAAATGTAGCCACTAAGTAATTGAAAATATTTTTTGCGTTAAATGCTCAGCTTTGAGACGTAAGGCCTTAAGTCTTTATGTAGTTTAGACAGTTCTGGGTTTGGCAGAAGCTCAGAAGCTTGCTTTCTATCTGTACAAATAAGCCCCTGCATGTCCAGTCAAGACGTTCCTAAAACAGAGCTTCTTAGAGTTTAAAATTAATAGCCAGTAGTAAGTCATTATGACTGTACATATTAAACCAGTTATAGTTCTTAGTATAGTTCTTATAGTTGCAGCCAATTCTTAAACTTCCAGGAACTGTGCTGTGGGATAAACTGCTTCTGTAGAGATCTTTTGTTGTGCCACAAAATAGGTCTGCAAATGCACAGCAGAGTGTTCGTTCTTCTGCGATCCTTGTATCTCTCTGCCATGTATTAACAATGGTGCTTCACACAACAAGCGCATGTCTTCCCATAACTGTGTTTTCTAAAGATGTCTTCATGCCTTCCCAAAAGATGGAGAGCAGAGACAGAAAAATAAGTGGAAGTTTTCATTTTCAGAGAAGTAAAATCTCAGCTCTACAGTTGCTGCTTTTGTTTCCCTATACTGATATTTGTATCCTGCCTTTTTGCTTCTTCACACACAGATTTACTCTATTTTATGTTCACATTATGCTTTGTGTTAGAATCTGAGATTTAGGAATGAGAGGTTATTACAAAATATTAATGTAGTACTGTTCACTCAGTTTTAAAATAAATAGCAAGCTACTATAACACATTGAAATGGAAATAGGTTTTAAAATTTTTTTACATAAACCATTTTTTGTCGGAAGCTCAGGGAACTGGGAGGGCCTAATAAGTTCATTTCTTTAAAAAGTAAAGAAAAATGGAAGGAAAATTACATATGGAGTAGGATTGTTGATATACAGTAAATATATAATGAGCAATTTCTTCAAGCTGCTAAAACCAATATGAGAAGCTATAAGAATATTTCTAATGACTACATTTCTTTACTCAATTTATTTTTGTGGATTTCTGTAGATGTTATGCATATTCTGCATTAAAGTAAAAGAAACTGTAAAAATAATTTTGTTGGAGAGAATTGTTTAAAGAAGCACTACAATTCCCATTGAAACAGCAAAACATTTTTCAAAATTATTTTAAATGCATAAACATGAACTCTTGTATTGAAAATCTGGCTCAAAGTATTAAGTGGATTGTGATTAAGACATTTTTATTCTGACTTTTTTGACTAGACACAGTTAACCAAAGCAATGAATTTTTTAATAAACAACTTAAAACACCCTTATCATTTTCTACAAAGCAAGAATTTTTCTGCAAACTATAATAAAAAGAAAAACAAAATAGAGTCCACAACTTCCAGAACAATGCCTTAACAAATTAAAGATTTTGAATCCATCCAAAGAGTATTAGTTTTTAATTTTTTTTCCCCAACAGTACTGGGGAATATTGTTTCTGCGAGTTTCTGAAGACAAGAATTGCTGAATAAAAGAAGCTAATCTTGCAACATATTTGTTGAGAAACCATTAATATACTTCCCTGTTTAAGACCAGCTGGCACATCATAGAAGACTTTTATGAACTTTCTGATTTTAATTAATCCCTCAGGGTTCTCCATTGACCTCAGGACGGTTACACAAGGATGAGATTTGTCTTCTTGTTAGAAACAATTCTGTTTATAAATATGTCTTTAATTTTGGTGGATTCTTTACTCTTTCTCAGTAGAGCACTGAGTACAAAGCTATTTGTTCTTTGTTTGGCTGCTGCTTAATTAGACTTTTCAATTCTAACCAAGCCTGTTACAGAGCTCACCTGTTGCTGGGCTTTTGTCATAAACCAGCTTCCATCACAGGCTCACATGCTCCTGCTTGCATCTGCTGCATGCTTTCTAGGGTTTTCTAGGTAAAAGAGGCCAAACTCATGGCTTTCAAAACATGGGTAACCCAAGGGCAGAGTCTTATGTGACTTCTCTTTTTTCAGCTGTGATTTCTGAGTTCACATGAGCTGGGTCTCCATGCGAAATTAACTGGGAACAAACCAGCACAGAATAAGATCACAGTTAACCTTCTTATTAAAACCACCCATCTTTGCCTTGGCCATAAATCTTCACATGTGTCAACCTAATCTTTGATCATGTTCGCAGCAAGTAGCTGTGTTACAAAGAGTCTTCTCAGTCACTGGAGGAACAAGTAGTAAGATCTGCCGAACTTGTGTAGTTACATAAATTCCTATCTCTGTGTCAGGAAACTTGTTAATGTGTCGGTAAGGAAAAGTGGGGAAAGGAAGGTACGTAGGACAAGAGCTACACACATGTCAGTATTACACATTCTCCTTCAGGGGAGAGTGAATCAGAAATTTTTGCCTTCTACACATCCTTGCTTTGAAGTGGTTCATTTTGGCTTGATTTGACTGCTCAGGAGACATTGCAAACCAGCATTTGTGCTGATACTGTCAGCCCTCTGGTAGGTAATGAATCTGGTGTAGACAGCCACCACAGCACTGCCCAAATCATGCTCAAAAACATCAGTCATGGAGATTACACAACATACTTCATTGGCATTTACATGCAGAAACCTCACCATCAGGGTTAATCTTGTAGAAGCAAGTACAATTAAGTGATATTTCATATGTATGATAAAACCTGAGCCACAGGGCTCTGTGCCAGGCTCCATTCTCATAAACAGCAGTGTAAATACAGAGCAACTCCCTAACTTCAGTGGAGATTACATCAAAGCTGAGCCAGGATTCATATTCTAGGTTGCATCTCACTGCCTACACACAGCCTACAATGTTGCCTAAACTGACCCCTGGCTGCCTCATTCTGGCACCTTAAAGGAACGGTTACAAAATATGTACATGCGTATGGAGGTTTATATATTTATTATTATTATAATTATTATTAATATATATATACACACATACACAGAGATACACATATATATGTAGTCTGAAATATTAGCAATGCTGGAAATAGAAACCCAACACCAAGAATTTCCTAGTACGAATTTTAGATTTCAGTAAGTGTGTGTGCACCTTCGCGACAATCACACAGACAGTAAATTTTATAGGTGTGTGTTAGCCGTGAAGAAAAGGAAGACAAAGGAAACTCTAGCAAAACAACAGAGTGGGAGATAACATGGCAATTTCGAGGTTAATCTTCCAAACTTAGAGCCCTGACAGGCAACTCTCAGGATGACTACCCTGGAGAAAATAATCAAGTGTTATATAGTGTGTTTTGGACCTCTGACAGAATTTTTAAGTCAGTTTTCCCGTTTCCTAGAGTAGTCCTTTAATGAGGATATCCTGTGACTTGGGTAGGCCAGTCCCACAGAAAGAACTTACAAAGAAACTATTTTTAGTCAAATTTCCTACAGATATCTGGCTGTTGACATGATTACAGAGCCCAGAGATCCATTTGTCTTCCTTCTTGTCCTCCTCAGTGACTTTTGGCCAGTTGCAGACATATCAAAGAGAATTGTAGAATTCCTAAATTAATTACATCCCTACAAGTTTGTGATCTTTTGTGTCTGGGTGGAGAGACCTAAAATAGTACTAAAATAGAGCTCTGAAAACTACTACGAGACATTAAGGGAAGGCACCCAGGAGAAGGAAAGTTTAAATGTTTCAGGCTTAGGAAATGCTCTGTCAGAACTTGCACTGTGTGAGGTGCAGAATGCCAACAGTCACTAAAGCACAAGTAACCAGAGCTCATTGGAATCTTCTGCTCAGGGAACTACCTAGTAAAACAATGAGAAAAAATATGATGCTTCCAGTGCAAAACCTGGTAAGGTGTAGAAAGATAAAGTCTAAAAGCAGTTTGAAGACATTATACTAGTTTTCTAGTAAGTCACTCACTAGTAATTTTCTAATTGCCAGTCAACCTTTAACATCTGCTTCTAAAATGTGTTCTAAAGTGGTGTCACCAATTTGTTTCTGTGTGTGGAGTTCCCTTTCCTTAGGGTCTTTAAAAGCAAATTTTTGTTACAAATTGTAACAGCTTGCATAGAAGATTTATTGCACTTCGGTTTTAATCTGGAGCTTTCCAGAAGCCTTGAAGATAAAACCTTAACTTAAATACAATTTCTGTAGTCCACAATCACCTAGCAGATATAACTCACACCTCTATATGGAGTGACTCCTGGGAACTTTACCATTCCATATGGAAATTCCCTGTGCCCATCGAACCCTCCACCATGGATCAGCATTCACTTAAGATGAAAGGAACAGGCTAGAACTCAAGATTTCAAAGAAACTCTTGAAAATAGGTGTCCCAGATCTTGAGCTTGCAGCTGTCTGGGCAGTGGCTGGGAAATAAAAACCCCAACTTTGTGCCTCCTTGCAGCTGTTAGGTTTAAAGCTGACATATTAGGCACCAAAGACAAACAAATCATGTGCATTTAATTTATTATTCAACTAAACAAAACTGGAGTTCCTGTAGCTCATCTTCAGATGGGAAAAAAACCACACCAAAAACTTTATTTTTGAAATGCCAACAACAGAGTATGTGTATCCAAGTGTCACAGATGGCAAGCACCACGCTGTAAAGTATGCAAAAGTACAAATTCATCCATTGGATCCTCCGTGAGGGGGTACTGTGCTCATACTTGGAAAAGAAATGTTCAATTAATTTCCAGGAAGTCAATCTTTTCTAAACTATACAACTATTGATACAAGCTTAATGTTTCCAGTCAATACTGATATGCTTTCTTGGCTGCTGAAAGAGACCCTTTCACTTCGTTAAGCTGCACTTGCAGAGAGCTCCCCTTTCCCACGGGACGTGCCGTGCCCCCATCGCTGATCGCTGCAATCACAGAGATGGACGTTTCTGTAAGGCCTTTCACGGCACATCACGCTGCTCTACAGACGTGCTTTCTGCCTGTGCTGAGACCCTGTGGAGAAAGGGGGAAAGGTGGTTCCCTTTGAAAACAAACACAAAAACAACAAGCAAATAAAATGCCTTTTGACACCTCACCGTGCCAGCGCTGTGTGTGTTTACTCTCCCGGGCAGCCCGCTGGCAGCACCACAGCCGAGTCTGCTAAACCAGCCATGAGGCGAGCTGAACCCACCGCTTTCCTACCAGCTTTCCCAGTGGTGGCAAGCAGCCGAAGCCTGTGCCTTATCTGTTGGACCCCGCCCTTCACAACCACAGTGGATGGGAAGATTGTCATTTCCCGAAGGACAGTGCGTGGGAGCTCTCCCTGCCATCCTCGGCCGGTGGGCTCCAGGGGCTGCAGAATCCGCCAGAGTGCGATGACCTCGCTTGCACACCACCTTCGCTTGCCAACTGCAGAGCTTCTGTGACCTGCCACAGTGCCAGAACGGGCCGAGCTCAGGCTCTCCAGCAGTGCCAAAGACTGCCCTCGGAGCAGGAGCAGCAGCAGCAGCAGCCAGCCTCTCGCGTGGTCGACTGCGGCTGCGGTGTTACTCATTATTCCAGCCGGATGCATGGCTGGAGTTACAATGATTTCTACCAGCTTGAGAATAAAAGCCTAAATGTGCAATTTCCTGCCCTTAAGGCCTTGAATTTCAACAATATTTCAAATGTGGGCCTCTCATTTACATGAAAAAGAATAAGTGCCTAAATCTCACTCAGGTACGAGTTTTAGATTCCTCTCATCACTTTCCAAATAGTCCCTCTTAAACTGGGAAATTTAACAAAAGCAGGCTTATTCAGTCCCATGTACATAAGCCAACTAAAACTGAAGGGCAGCAGTAGGAGAAGAATTGGGGTCTGGAAGGCAAAGGTCTAATTAGCTGTGGTGAATTAGAAAATCTGATAACAAATACAAAGCAGAAGGGTTTTTAGATGATCTGCATCGACATGGAAGACTCCTGTTGTTTCTTAATGGAGCAAAATGGTATTAAACCTCTTTCTGTGCCAGTTCGTTAGAACTGGAATGCATTGTGACTAAGGAAGATAAAAGCAGCTCTGACACTTTTAACTGATGAGATTTTGCCTAATGAGACCAACTGGCCTGACTTTCAAAATGTTCAATAGACTTCTGCAGGATTGAATGAAAGTTGCTTCATAATTATAATGATATTGCAAAATAAATGCAGGCTAAGTTATGTGGAACCAGTCAAATGTGGTACTCTGAGTTAACTGTGGAGTTATACTTACAGACTATATTTAATGAATATGGAAACTGGCTGATTTGGAGATAAAAAGGTGTTAAAAAATGGTTCCTTGAAGCTCCTTCTTGGGCTTGTATTTTTACACTCCTTTTTCACCTTATGCATGCCATGCCAGGCTTCTCCAAATGTGAAGCTTGTTTGAGTTCTGAGTTCTTAGTACTGGTTTTAATTTTAGTAATAGAGTTCATTTGGATTTTGTCTGGATTCTGCTGTGCTAAAACACAGCTACATGAAACCACCAGTTTTTTAGTGGAAGAACCTAACAAAAACTATCAATATTTACAACACTTACAACACTTAGCATTTACAACAAACAGAGCAGAAACATCAGTAAACATTTAGAATCCTGCTCTTTATTTTCTTGACAGTGAGTCTTCTGAGTTAAAGCAGGCCAAGAGCAAACCCCAAGGAAGCTGCTGTCCATAAACTGTCGACTTTTTACACGACAATTTAAAATCTCTTTGTAATCTACGGTCCCTCTGAGTTTTTCCCTTATTTTCTCCAATTTGTGAGTTTCTCAATTTGTACAGTTAAACCTTCCTGAAGAAATAGAAAGCAAAGAGAGGTATTACTCCATCTACACCCTGGCATCTCACTGGAGTTTACTGGGTGCAGTAACTTGTTTTGATGAATCAGGAAGAGGTTTCTACAAAGACTAATTTCTCACCTCTGCTTTCTGCAGGATGGCTCCACCAGCCCTGGAGCCATCAACATCTGTGTCGTCTCATGTCTTGCCAGAAGGAGAAGTTGTTGACAACCTTTTATCTCGTGCAAGCTCTACAGGCAGAGCTTGCAGGAGATGCTATGTGAATACCACTCCCTTTTGACCCACTTGACCCAGGGGAGCAGGCAGAGATCATCTTTGGTAGGAGACGGGGGTGTCCTCACTGCGTGACAGGGGGCACATTGCAAACTGCCCATTGAACACAGCATGTAGAGAGCTCCTAGCTGCCAAACTACCTGCCCTTAGGTGCTCTGAGCGGCTTCTAATGAAATGGTTACTTGTGGAAAGTAACCTTTATGTTGGAATGCATTCAAGCCAGGAGGGTTGAGGTGTCCCACCTGAAAGTGGAAATGCCCATCCCACTCAGTGAGAATGCCATTTCATAGGGTGAATCAGACAGGCTTGCAGCAGGCAGACAGCCCCCTGGAGCAGACAGTTTGCCTGCAGCCCCATGTCCCCCTGTGCACTTTGCCATCCCCAGGGGGAGAGGAGCCCTCACCTTCCAAACCTTGATGCAGCAGAAGGGCACATTTGAAGTGTTTATTTGGGGAACAAAAGATTCCTTATACCTTGACAGCAGGGCTGCCTTCAAAGCCCTCATTCAAACAGAGCTGTGTTTATTGAATTCCTCTGCACTGAGTATATACATGCCTGAGATTTTAATTCTTTCATAACTTAGAAACACTTGGTCGTATTTCTATCTGAGGTATCAGGATGAGAATTATTATATATTTGTGTGAATTTTGGTCTGTTTAGATCAAGATTGGGCAAAAATCAAGAATGTGGGACTTCAGAGCTTCCCCAGGCAAAGAGACTCGGGTGGAGGGAAATCTCTTCTCCCCAGTGGCCTGTTTTGTGACAAAGTATGTCATAAAATCTCAGACATGGAATAAAAAAGCCCACATATTGCTTTTGATAACTACTCACCCTCAGGCTTTCCGAACAGATGGGAGCACTAAACACCAAAATTCTTCAGCTTACAAACTGGCAAAAGGCCCAGCAGCACTGCTAACAGAAGGAGTTGTACGAGCGCTTCATTATTTACAAATTTAAATTCTTCTGGAAAGAATTACTATAATATGTAGGACATGATCCCAGGGTTTTGGCAAAATGTATTAGTAACATGAGCTCTTGATCCTAGGAATTAAATTAGATCTTGGAAGGTTAAAGTGTGATGTTGTCTAATGTACCAGGAACTTTACATCTAATGGAAAGTTGTTTACACCTGTTGCGAGTGCTTTAGTTAATACACGAAAGTTGGTCTTTCCACAAGGGAATAGACTGGCTGTTCCTCTCAAACGGTCCTTGTGGAAATCAGGTGAGCAGTTCTGGGCTAGAAGTGTAGTTATAATACCAGTGCCACATGACCAAAATGCTGTATCTACTTTAGCTCCTATTTTTTGTCAAATGCAAACTTTTGGTCCCAAATATCTCATTGTAGAAACTTCCTGAAAATAATTCAAAATTGTAAAAGGTGATTATTAAAAGAATATTTTAAGAGGTGGTGGGGTTTGCTTCTAGGTACTATCAAAGCCATTTACTTTCAAGGCTTGAACTATATCATATCAAAGTACACCTGCATACGTACTTCTGCCTTTGTAGCAGGTAATCAAACATGGCCTGGAAGCACTTGAAATAAAATTGTGGGAACAGAGGGCTCAGCTATACAGAGCTGTTTCTGTAATTTCAGGAAACTAAGGAGCTTTGGGTTCTGATGCCAGTGGGAGCTGGGAGCTGCCGACTGAGGCAGCACTGAGGCAATGAAATCTGCTGGGAAGGGAGTGGGAAGCATCGTGCAGGCATTTCCTGCTTCCCAAGGAGTTTCTGCCAACACACTTCATCTCTAATTTGGTAAGGGAGGATCCATCTGGTGTATCAGCTTTGAAGGGAGTATGCCCACACTCTATATTGCAGGCAGCAGCTCCGGCAGGTCAGGACAGTGAGAGACACCCAGGCAGAGATTCAGTGAGTGGTAGTTTCCTGCTTTCCAGATAACATCCCTCCCCAGGGGGTACCTACCCATCAATCGTGGATGGGATGCACCTCTCTCCAAAATACCTTCCTCATTAAACTTTCACTGGCACTTCTATTGTTTCCTTTAAATGTTTTGGTGTTGACATGTTGTTTTGTTGAAAAATTCCTGCCTGTCTCTGCTCAGTATCTCCTCCTTCAGTAAGCTGTCAGCGCTCTTTGATTTGCCAGGCTTATGGCAGTCACATAACAAGGAAACTTGCAATATGAATCAGTGATACATAAGTGTCTCCCAGAGGATGCAAGCGATGGAAATCACAGTTATTGGTTATTATTGGACCAGTGGGAGTTTAGGTGTGGAAAAGAGATCATCTTACCAGTTTCACTGTAGTAAAAAGAGCCCCTTCTTTGTTCCCCTGAAGCCACTAATTGCAATGGCAGTTACATTCAGGCCCCAATTTTGGGACCATCCACATGGAGTAAGGGAGACTGTTTGAAGCATAGGGATTATCCTGAGACTCCAGCTTTTGTTGGTTTCGAGTCAGAACAAGATCTCCAGAAGGCAGTCAGACTACGATTACTGCAATGCATTTCAGGAATATCCAAACCAGCTTTAGCCAAGATACAATAGCACTGATTTTTTGCAAGAGTTGTGCAAGGTTCAGCTGAAGCCTGCTGTTGTTGTGCTGCGTTTAGAAAGCTAATATTGGGAAGGAGGCTTGGGCACTGTGTCTTTGGATCACAGCAAAGGCAAAGTATTTGTTCAGCTGTGCATGTGAAGGTGGGCAGGCTCTTCCCCTGCTGAGGAGTTTAGTAGATCTCTCACTGTTTTATTCTCCAGTGTTCACTACTGAAGACCATGCTGCTTTTCTTTTTTTTTTTTTTGTGCAGGAAATCTTACATTTCTACTCCTGCCAATTTGCCGGCATGGGGCATCAATAAAAAGTGACTGACTGAGTCAGGCCTCCTTCCATACATTTGCACTTTTGTTCCTGTCAGATCTTTCAAAAAATGCACAGTTGTGTTTGACCAGTGCTCTAACCAGAAAAACTCTGAAGGACAACAATTGTTGTCTTTGTTTAGTACAAGTACCTATAGTTTCTCTACAGCTATCTGCTGGCAGGTGCTGTGGCAGTTGGGTTGTGTTACTCGCTTGTCCCCCATCCTTTTTTCATACTCTTCATTAACTTAATTCTTTAAATGAATATCGTTCTTTCCCACCATTATGGATGCAACTGTCAGTCATCTGCCAAGTACCTTAGCAGCTTGAGCCCACAACCGAAGACCTGCAAAAGCTAAAGGCACTGACCCAACCTGCTCTTACACCTGCTGCAAGCAGGCGGGTGAGAAACAACACAAAGAGATTTTTATTAAGGAAAAGGGGACACGGTTATCAGTCTGGGAAAACACAACACCAATTACATTTTAAAACAGAATTCAGTACCTGTTCTTCTTTTCCAGTAATGGCCAGTGCTCTCCCAGTGCCTACCTACCTGCCAAAGAAACCAGTCCCTTGCACCAAGGTCCTCATAAGGGAGAAGCAAGGGGATGCAGAGGCCTGGAGCAGTCCTAACAGCTTCAAGAGCTGCTGCTTGCCCAACATATGAGGTCTGGAAGGGGCTCTCTGTTCCCTCAGGACACAAGTTCATGGACAGCAATAATGACTTCACATGGTGTTAGTTAACCTGTAGAGTAAATAGCTCATAGAAATAAAACCTCATTGCAGCACCTCTCTAGGGAAAGAAAAAGTTTTAAGATGGTGATTGGACTTGCCAAAGCAATGTGACTGTGTTTAGAAGAGAATTTTAGTGTTTTGGAAGGTGTTTTTCTCCTGCTGGGGAGCAGATATCAAAGTGCTTCCTGTTCTTTGAAAGGACGTAACTGCCATGGACCACTCTGATCCAAAACCAAAGGCAATCCAGCAGCTGAGCTGACACGGAGTAGGGCAGGAGAATGGATGTGCCTACATGCATGTCATATTCACACACACATCAGGAGGGAGGCTGCCAGAGCTTTTTCTGAATGGTTTTAGCAGTATTTTGATTTCTACAGTCTGACACATTCCAGCTATTTAATGAGAATCTAGCGATTTTTTTTGAGCTCACATTTAGGGAATTGAGCAGACTATTTTCCTGTGGGAACATCAGTCCTGTACCTTGCACACAAATGACATGAAGTCACCCTCAATTCCTCTTATTTACTTTTTAAAATCCAGGATGCTGCAGAATATAGGGGAGTGAAGCAAGGTGATATACAACTAACAGAAAAATGTGAAATTCTTTTCAAAGTCTTGACATTGAAATGCATGCCTGAAACTCATTCTTGAATGAGCTAATATCAGGCAAGTAAAAGCAACAGGCTATGATGAGAGGTAAATTTCTATTTAAAATATGAAGCTCCCTCTGCAATCAACAACAGCTCTCTGAGGTTATTTGTCAGGCCCTCACTATGCTGCACTATAACAAGTTGATTTTAGGCAGAGGCTCAGTGAAATTATATCTGACTTGGCCAGGTGCTGGCAGCATAAAAGAGATTATGATTTCCAAGAAAAAAATTATGATTTCCAGGATGAGGACATGGTCTCTATCAGCTGCAGAACCATGAACTGCAGGTTAGTGGCTCCCACTTGCTTTGTAAGAAAGGCTCACTACAGAAAATTGGTAGTATTACATGCCTTTTCCTCTACCTCCAAAATCCTACTGCTTTTCCTCCTGTCACTTGTACTTTGTGCTGCTGCTATCATCACTCCCCTCTTCTCTGGCCACACAACATAGGATTCCCACCATGTCCTCCTTTCCTTTTGTCATTGCCTCTCAGAGAAGATCCAGGTGAGTGCTTTCTCTGTGTTTTTCAGCTGGCATCTGTCCAGCTGTTGTTGGAGAGATGACTCAACAGCATCATATTTTCTCCCTCTCTCTGAAGATGTTGCAGTAAGTAGTTGCATCTGTTGAGATGTATGCTTTTCATAAAGAAGTTGCATCTGTTGAGATGTATGCTTTTCCCATGTTAGAAAACATGCATTTTCATCACCACTGAGGCCTGCAAATAAATGTTCTCAGGTCTAAACACATCATTAGACTACTGCGACAGTATTGCTTTTATATTCAGCAGTTCCAAACAGAACAAAGATCACTTAAAATATTGAGGATAATGTGAAGAACCAGTTTGAAAAAATCTGCAACAAAACTTTTCTAATGATGACGGAGGAGGTGTTAGAAATTTGGAATAGGATTAATCGATCATCTTGTTTCACTAATATTTTTAATGAGTTTGTGTAACAGCAGAAATGCATAGTTTATTTTCAGCAAATTTCTCTCAATCATATAATAAGAATATGGAGGTTTAGCTCTCTATAATATATGATGTTTATGAAATACTTCTTAAAGCTTTCTTTTGGGTCTTTTTGTTTTTAATCCTGCTTACCTTTCACTTGTGCACTTTAATAAAAAGCCATTCTATGATTCTTTTGTGAAGAAATACCTTGACTGCAGCTGACTGAAGCCTATTGGCAGCTGTGGGAAAAGGGTTATTGTATGAACCTCTGGATAACAGGCAGCCCCACAAAACCTAGTGTCATAGGCTAAGGTAGAACAAGGCATGATGTTAAAATTACAATCTGGTATTTAATGGAGAAACTGGTTTTGACAACTGATTTGGTAGCGGCACCCAGTGGCTAAAATACAGACTGCAAAATTTACTAGCCCCAGAATTTTCCAACTCCATTGTATTCCTGTCCATCCAGTAAAAAGCTTCCAGATAAACTCAGGGAGCTGTAAACAAGAGAAAACTGTTTCCAGACTCTCTCATGAGTGTTAAAAGAGTTAGATGTTGAGGTATACCTTTGGAATATGCCCTTTTGCACTGAAACAGCTAAATATACATATTTTCCTAACATTTCCTTGTGCAACTGCTGCAGTTGCCATGGGAGGGTTATATAACCCCTTGGATTTGTGGGAAGGGATGTGATCCTCAACGGAAGCAAAATATCTTCAGTGAGCTCCTATATATAGTCCATGCTATAGCACACTATAATATTCCCTGCCTTTGACACTACATATATTTCTATTTACTCTTGTACGTTCATCTTATATATAATTATATCTATATGTTACATATAACTTTGTGTGTGTGTGTGCATGCACGCATGTATTTTGTAGGAAAACAAATAGGTAGACCAAGAATATCAATACCAAAAGTCCGCTATCTGCTGGTCCACGTTGCTAATAATTTAAAAGCTGACATAAAGTTGTACAGTATCAACACTTCATGAATCAGAGTGAAAGATACTGATACTGGGGCTGAAATATTGGCCACCTGAATGCATCCATAGGCATGAAGGTAGCTGATGCTCCTGCTCCACTGCAGGTTTTATGCCCCTGGTCTGCTTAACAGGACCAGCAGTGCTGCAATGACATTGGCTGTGACCTGTGCTAACTGGAGATGTGCTACATATCCCTTAAGTGTGTGTAGGAAGGTTTCTGCTGCCATATCATCCCTGCTGCTGCCAAAACTCTCATGGACTTCCCCAAGACATGAGTTTCTTACTGCATGGCCTTGAACCTTTGGACTGAGCCCCAACACCCTTTCAGGAACCCTCAGGGCTGAACCTTGATGTGCTTGTCCACAGAGCGGCAACTACTCTGACAGTAGCAGCTGGAAACTTCTTGCTATAATAGTAAATGTATTTGTAAATACTCAGTTGAAGCTCTCAGTGCACCACATAAAAGTAAAATAACATTTTCAAGGCAGTGTAAGATCAGCACTAATATGAAAACCACCAACACGCCCTTCACAGGAGATAATAAACACAGATGTTTTCAGGTGCAGGTGGTTACAAATCTGTGGCCAGCAAAAGTGCATAAAAACGCCATGCAATGTTTAAAAACTGGAAAAGCTGACTGATGTGAGAGGCAGTAAGAGTGAGCACTGTCTGAGGGCTCAGCACAGCCCAGACCTCACCTGCTGGCTTGTGGTTGTAAGGACAGATGACAGATCACTACTGCCTTCGCAGAGTCACCTGTGAAGCTCAAGGGGAAGCTGTCAAGCATACTTACCATAAAGAGCCTTAAAAACACACACCAGCAAGTGCCATGTTGTTCTGGCCATTGTACACCAAGATAAATGCCTGCCAGGACCATTTCCAAACTGGTTTCTGTTCCTGTTGTTCCTCCTTGTTGTAAGTCTTCTTACTACCACATCAAACTTCTAGCATCAGAGAAAAACACACCTAGTGCTCAAACTAGTTACAGATGTGATCCTCACTTTGGTGAGTTGTTCCTCCTCCAGGAACCACTGACTGCGAGAACATCCTGAACTCACTTCCTGAGTGGAAGCTATTGGAGTTAGGAAGAAGCAAACAGCTGAACACATCCCCATCTCTAACTCCTGCCCCTTTTCCAGGGTTTCCTCTACACACAGCAGAAGCAAACTCATCTCAGTCACCTGTCTTCATGGATACTTTCACAGGCTGGACCATGAGCTTGATTCTCCATTTTCAGTCTCCAGCTCCTGGGCTGACACCTCAAAGAGCAGGGTGGGACAGGAAACTTGTAGTGATAGTTTCTTAAATAGCCAGAGAAGACTTGGTTCAGCTCAAGCATTCAGGCTCTGCCTGTATGATTAATGAAGGACAGAAGCAACTCATTTTGGGAGGCAGAAGATTCTTCACCACTGATGACTCTTAAAAATAGGAGAGATAAAA
The DNA here is from genome assembly GCA_013400975.1 of Atrichornis clamosus. Classification (NCBI taxonomy): domain Eukaryota; kingdom Metazoa; phylum Chordata; class Aves; order Passeriformes; family Menuridae; genus Atrichornis; species Atrichornis clamosus. The sequence goes on along the minus strand of WBMZ01009105.1, from coordinate 12,799 downwards.
ATTTCTTGATAATTATTTATTTGCAGCTGTTTCTCCATTATGAGACAGAGGGTGGACTAGAAGACCTCTCAAGGTACTCTGCAGCTCTATTTTCTATGATTTCTAGTTGTGACTGAAATTTTCAGTCTCTAAAGTTCTCTTACTGACATAAAGGGACTTTCTACACTGATTATAACCCTAAACAAAAAAAAAGAAAAAAGGAAGAAAAAGAACAAAAAACCCTCCAGTACTCCAAGAACAGTGTTATTTCTTAGTAGCAAATGTCAGGATTTATTCTGTCTTAAGTCCATTAAATGCAGAAAAATATTTGCCCTGTGGTTGCAGACAATTTTAAAAGTAATGACTAACATATAAAGTTTGTATTGCATTTAAAATTGTGCTTTAAGAAAGATCCACATCCCTTTTTCACGTTTCAGTAATTGCTGTCTTTCATATTTGGGATAATTCTTCTACCTTTAATAAATATAAATCAGTGAAATATTTTTTCATCAGTTTTCCGAGGCAATACTTTGCAAATGTTCTACCTCCAAAGCCTTGACCTTCTTTTGCCTTGCTCAAGCATAGTGGTCTCTGCAGCTGTCACAGTATGAGGGAACCTTCCCTTCTCTCACAGTGGTTAGAGGCCATAGAGAGGCCAGCATCCCCAGGTGGACTCCCAAAAGCCTCTTCCTAATCTCTGTAAAATGCAGGGAGTTCCAACAGGATGAGAAAGTGATAACCCCTTTCCCCACTTCCCCACACCCCCCAAAAACCAAAACAACAGTTTGGATTGGGGGGAAGGAATGATTAACACAGGGGACTGTTAGAGAATGAGACAAAAGAAAATGCCATCCTACCATACAGAACACTACTGGCTTGAGTTTGTGATAAAGATATGAAACATGAATGCATAACACATCTTGCCCAATAAATGCTGTCATCCCTCTTCCACTTATTCATTACTTGTGCCTGTCTTAGGCCCAGTTATTTTCAGCAAGATTGAGTCAGAACACCAATTGCAAATTTGGTGGGACATTGTGGGATCACTCAGGCAAGATGAACTCTGCCTGTCATTCCTGACTAAGGTTTACATTCTTAAATACTGCCCAGTGATTGACCCTTTGAGACTTCTCTTTCCTGACATTTCCTAACGTCAAAGCTGAACCTTACTCACTGTAGTTTTCCTGTCATGCAATCAACCGCAGACAAGGAGAACAAACAGTTTCCTTTTCTGTTGCATAGTTGAAGATCATTGCAACCCTTCTTAGTATCCTTTTCTCTTTCCCTCTGGAGAAAAACAAATTCAAAACAAATGTAATTAATCCAGTGTTTTCTTCAAAGGCCTATTCTGGTTTTTGTTGCTTTTGACTGGTTCTTCTCTCTGAAAGACAATGCCCAAAAACTGAGGCAACACATCAGCTACAGCCTTGCCACTGCTGAGTGCTCTTGTAGGCAATACTTCTGCTTACACAGAGTTTTTATGTCTAAGTCATATTGCACAAGTGTGATACTGTTGACTCTTATTCCAGCTTTTCATAGCCTACTCTATGGATCATTTTCTGTAAAACTGTGCATTACTGTGTTTCTCCCAAGATTTCTCCTGCGACAATTGTTGTTTCAGTTACATGTGAAATCCTCTCCTTTCATAATCTTTCTAGCCATGGGTTTTACAGACAAAGAAATTATGTGGGTTTTTCTTTTCCTGTATTAAATTTTGTTCATTTTTTCCCCCAAACTACTTCTGCAATTTGTAACGATAATTTTGAATTATAATCCCACCCTTGAAAATGTTCGAAGCTGCTCTCAGCCTAGTGGCTGCCAACACTCATTGCAAACATTGACCCCAGGAGACTTTTTTATGGCTGCTTTCACCTATGGGCAAGTTTGGCAAAGTGTTTTCCTTAGCCTGGATTAAGAGACTCTAAGTACCTTGAAAAGAGAGAGACTTCATTTACTGCTACTCTTCTAAAGGAAGTGACAGATGGACTGGCAAGCTATGTTAATACAGAACAGTCCTCCAAAGATTGTATTTCTTGCAGCTCTTCCCTGGGTAAAAAGCAAGCTTCTTGTTTTGCTTTTTGAGCCATTGTTTGACCTCCACATCCTTCTGTAACAGATTTAATTCTTGAGGTGTCTTTTTGAATCCTGGCCTAACTACATTTTATTTATTCATTTTTTTAAGGCAATGATTCAAAGGATTTTTGTACATGTTGACTGGCCACAGAAAAATTTAACAGAAATGCTTATGCAGAAAACTAGTTCTCATTAGCATACATTTTGGATCAGGATGAGCTCTTGAATTCTGGGTCATTATCACATAATTAATACTTTCACAGAGTGGCATTTTATTAAATGTATATCTTTGTTTTGGTGCCATGTTTTCTTGAGTATTGTTTGGATGGAAACTCTCACAACAGATTCTTTGGTGAATTAAAGACTATAGAGATTATGAGATAAAATTAAAAGTATACAGAGAATATGGAGATAAGGAGATACAGAGAACACCATCACCTTTCAGGTGTTGATTTTGCAGACAAATTATTACTTTATTTTTCCATCAATTCAGACTAAATATCTTTTTTTGTTTCAGATCCTCCTTTGAGATAAACTGGTATTGCTTCATTGACCACAGCAGACTTATGACATTTTATACCAGTTGAGAACCTACCTCTGTTGTACTTTAGTTAGAATATTAAAAGCAATATAATGTTGACAAAAAAAAAAATAATAACATCTGGTGTCCTTTCATGTAGATTAAGTAACAAGGGGCTTTAAAGCATGGGATGCTTCAGTAATTTAAGCTCTATTTCAGTTTCAGACTGTACGATAAACATTTCATTTCATATAAGTGGTGTCATTATAATACCTAGAGGGCTATTTGGATAGGAGATCTTCTGGCAGATTATTTGGTGAATTACTGAAGTTAGAGGATACGGGGAACATAAGCGATCCTGAATGCATTTGTAGATTATGAAAAAAAGCCACAGTTATTTGTAACAAGAGAGAAGAGATGCGAGACATTTTTGCAGATAGTAAATAAGCTCAATGACATTTGTAATGGGGAAGCTGATCTCACATATGTCACAATTTCTTACTTCCACTGACCTTCATTCAGGTGTAGAATCCACCACGTCTGTTTTCCTCTGACAATCCAGAATCCTCTGGCTTCACATTCACAATGTGGATTTCATTTGAGGAAAAGGGTAAATAGGGCATGCAGCACAGGTTTGTTGCCCAGACCTGGCACTGAACAATGCTCTAGACTGAAAGTAGAGGAATAAGACAGGAATCTGTGGGAACATGGTCATATAATGGGTTGTAAACAACTCCCATGAGAGAGGGGATTTGCAGGTAGCATGCAGCACTTGTATAAACATGAAAATAAACATGCCTGAAATAGGGGTGATTAAGAAGGAAAAAATAATAGGAGAAATAGAAATAGAAATAATAGAAACAGAAATAGAAATAATAGAAATAGAAATAGAGCAAGCAGGAGAGAAGGAAAGAAAAAGAAAAAGAAAGAAAAAAAGAAAGAAAGAAAAAAGAAAGAAAGAAAAAAGAAAGAAAGAAAAAAGAAAGAAAGAAAAAAGAAAGAAAGAAAAAAGAAAGAAAGAAAAAAGAAAGAAAGAAAAAAGAAAGAAAGAAAAAAGAAAGAAAGAAAAAAGAAAGAAAGAAAAAAGAAAGAAAGAAAAAAGAAAGAAAGAAAAAAGAAAGAAAGAAAAAAGAAAGAAAGAAAAAAGAAAGAAAGAAAAAAGAAAGAAAGAAAAAAGAAAGAAAGAAAAAAGAAAGAAAGAAAAAAGAAAGAAAGAAAAAAGAAAGAAAGAAAAAAGAAAGAAAGAAAAAAGAAAGAAAAAAGAAGGAAAGAGAAAAAAAAGAAGGAAGGAACAAAAGAAGAAAGGAAGAAAGAAAAAGAAAGAAGGAAGGAAACAAAGAAGGAAGAAAAGAGGCAGGGCAATCTGTCTGTAAAACTTTTCATCACAAAAGTGGTGGCAACAATGGAAAGACTGAAGAGAGGCTTTCCAAATGGTACTCCAGATTGATGTACAATGATGGTTGGGCATACAATGACATACAATCGTGGTTAGGGGTACAACCATCAACTAACAGGCTCTTCTGAACAAATTTGTTGGTAAATCATCAGAAACAATGATAATTCAATTAGGTCCTTCTCGGAATGAACACAGTAAAGGGAAATGTCAGGAAAAAAAGAAACATCAAGCAAATTTGTATCATATTAAGGGGTTTTCCCCTGTTTCTTCAGAGATACCATTATTCAACAACATTCAAAGTAAGGCAAGCCCTCGCATTATAGTACATGTCACTAATTAAAAACAATTCTAGTTGTAATTAAAATACTTAATTCCATTGCTCTCTGGTGGCAAAGGTAGTGTATATCTTGGGTCTTTCTATTAGCTCAGAGTGGAAACACTAAAGAGATTACTTGGCAAAAAAAATCTTTGTAGCCTCCAGACACAAAACTGAAAGTTCTCTTGGTTAATTTCATTAGCTTAATTAATTTGGCCAACATAATTAATTAGATTTTCATTAAAACCAACAAAAAAGAAACTAAGTACTGCTAATGTTGATAAAGTTTTTTTTAAAAATGCTCATTAAAAGATTGTTCCTACCCAAACAACTTTGAAAAATGCTCTCTATAGAAACTGAGGAGTTTTACATGCCAAGCTTGTCTTTCAGTCTGTTACCTTTCTCCTTCTTCTTAGATGACTTTAGAAGAAAAAACACACCAGCTTGCAAATCGCAGCCTGCAGGCACTGAATATCCTGCAGCTTGGGCTAGTTTCTCTGCCTCTAACGTCCTGTTTCCATGCAAAAGTCTCTTCAGCACAAACAAAAAGAGGGAAGTGAGACTGAGAAACACAAAAAACAATTGCCAGAATAACAAATAAGGAGTTAAACTTGGGTCAGCTTTTACCTTTCCTTGAAGACATGCTCATGGACACCAGCCAGGGAGTCGGAGGGAAGGTCAAGCACCCGCAGTGAGAGATCAAAACTGGTCTGAACACCAGCATAGCTTTCAGGTTACCCCCTGAGTGGAACTAACCTCTTTAATTGCCTTCCTAAACACAGCTAATTGCAAAGTTATTTTTCTCTTGATAAGCCATTCATTTCACAACATAATTACATAGATCTTTAACTTTGGGAAACAATACAGTTATTTTTCTTTCTCTCCCAACAGGATTTCAAAATATAGAGGTCAGAAGGCAAGCAGAAATAGACACATATATAATAGGTGCTTAGTTACACAGTTCCTTAAATGAATATGTATTTGGAAAAACATTTTGTTTTCTGTTCCAAAATAAATTTTAATTCCATGAATCTCTCTGTTAACCTATCTAGCACCAAGCTTTTGTTTATGTCTTTACTTGCAAAAGAAAAAAACAAGATGTTTTTCCGCAGATATGTCTGACCTTTCTCTAACGTAGGCAAGTGTTTTAATTTGTTGATCTGCATATGTAGAGGCATGTATACTGGTAACAAGTGAATGTCACAGTCAGTGTTTCAGATGGGATCTCTCCCACAGTTAGCTTCTGGTTTCAGGAGGAAAGGCACATGGAGAGAACTTGAATTTCTGGCACATGAGACGCTGTGAAAGATCCTTTTCGCAAACTGCCCTGGTGAAGCATGTTTGGTAAGCTGTCATCTTGTAGTCCACATACTGGAAAGTAAAGGATGCGATGTCAGTGTTAAATTGTTGAAGGGTGGACTTAGAATATTATCTATAGATCCAACTGATGCTAGTGGGTCTAACAGCAAGCAAAAGTAACACTTCATATTGTGACTGTCAGGATTAGTGGAAGGGTATTTTAATGCTTTGGAACATATATATATATATAATTAAGGCTTGTTCCTTTGTAACTAATACCCTTTAATACCCTTCTCTTAAAGTTAACAAATATTCCTATTCAACTGCTCCAGTGGCATGTATCTGTAATCTGATTCAATTCCCAAGTGATAATTTTGTTTCGGGTTGTGGAACTCTAACTGTGACCAGACTGAGAACTATAGCCAAAAGCAGAGTTATAAATAACAGTAAATGTGTTTACTCACTCACATCTGCAGTGGACTTGCACAAAATCAGTATCATTTGGGGAAATTAGAGAAAAAATGGTGGAAATAAATAGTACTTGATCCTTTCAGAACCTATTCTAATCCTGAAGCATATCAATATGTGGTAATGCTACAGTGGATGGCTCTTGCACCAGTTTTGTAGTTAAAGTTGAAATGATTATTCTTTAAAGCAGCCAGTAATTTTGTTTATCCCTGAGAAATATTATAGCATCTTATTCTCCAACACTGAGCAATCTTTTTTTTTTCAATTTTGAGTGAGTACTCCAAGTTTAATTTGAAATAAATTCCACGAATATATTTTAGCGTGCATTTTAACTTTTCTAGGACTTTAAGGTTCTTATTAGTGGAATGACACAGACTTTTCCAATCCTATTAGGTGAAAGTTTATTGAACTCATGCACAAAATTTTTTAGAAGTTCTTGCTACACTTCTCCATTAAAAATTTTTAATACATTCATTAAATGTTATGTTTGTTAGAAACTGTTGTGGTTTATGAATGGTACTCCCCAATTCAGTGTCCCCACCGAGACTCTCCAAACCACGTGTTGTTTTCTCGCTCCCCTGCTTTACCCCTCCCTCTCCCTGCTGCAGCAGGCTGCAGAGGAGAATTGAAGGCACAAAAGGCAAAGCTCATAGGTTGAGATAAGAACTATTTACTGAAAACAGCAATGAGATAAGAAAAGGAACAGTAACTGCAACAATACTAATGACAGAGGGTACAAGAAATGATTCACAAGGAAAACCACCCCAACAATACCAGATAGCTCCCTCCGTCACATCTACTTGACCAGAAAGAATCCCTTCTCCCTTGAAGAGACTCCCTTCTCCCCACCCTCAGCAATGACATGAGGTTGTGTAGAACAACCTGTGGGTCCTAGCCATGACCCCCTCCCGGCTACTGCAAAAAATTAACTCTGTCCTGATCGGAACCAACAGAAGAGACTTGGATGAGGACAAAACTGATAAGAGAAAGGTGTCAGAGACAGAAAAATATTAAGGATTTAGGCAGATGGCAACTCTGCAAATGGCTACGTTGATGTAAGGCAGTACTATGGTGGTTTTGTGCAATGATAGATGATGACTTTTTAATAAAAAGATCAACTAAGAAAGACTCAAGGCATCTGTGAAAAGCATGTATGCATCTCACAGCCTCAGTTCACTATTCATCAGTAACACCTTAACAGAGATATACTCAGACTCTTAGTGGTTTATCCACCATTTTCTTTGCCACTTCTTGGCCCATACCCAGCTGTTTATCACTACAACCCTCTGCTTAATTTAGCATCCCTTCAGATCTGCCAGCAGGAAAACCTACACAAGCTCTCCTACAGCTGACTCATTCAAATCAGATGGGCTGGTTTAGGCAGCTTAAATAGAAAACATGTAGACCAACCAATGGTTTAGTAAGCCTTTGGATGAGTATCTCCTCTGCAAGTATAAAGGTGAAAAGGAGTAAAACAAAGAGGAGTTTAGAACAGGTTCTTGATAATTGTCATTATCTACTGGCACAGTTAGATGCTGCAGATTAAATATGTCCTTGACAAATGGTGTGTTTTTCTAAGGCTGAGGAACTGACTTGATACAGAAGTTTCTGGTTTGTATTTTGGCTCATACAGGAAGGGCCACATCAATTGCTCTTGCTTCACACCTTGCTCTAGGCCTTAGGTCCCTCCACTGCTTGATTATTTATTATCTATAGTATTAATATATATATTATATATATATATATATATAGTATTAATATACATATATTATATATATAATATATACTTACTATTATCTCTGACTGAAGACACAGCCAGGTCAAGATCTCAGGTTACGTTTAAAAGCATTTGAGTAACACCAGGCACCACCCTTCCTGGACATTTTGACATAACAATTAAGCACTTGAAGAAGACTTCTGAGTCCAAAACTTCTACAGGTTTCCATGCCATATAACCCCACCATTATTTCATGAAATTCCACTCTACAAGCATTGCTGTTCTCTGTACTCATTGCGACGGTTAAAAAATGTCTTCAAGGACCATGTTCAGATATTCAGAAACCATCCTTAAATTTCCAGTTCCAGTTGGTTGTAGGCTGAGTTTTTCGGTTGTTGTAGTGGGCTGACCCTGGCTGGACACCAGGCGCCCACCAAAGCCACTCTATCACTCCCCTCCACAAAAGGACAGGGGGAAGAAAATATAGCAAAGGGTTCATGGGTTGAGATGAGGTCCAGGAGAGACCATTCACCAAATACTGTCACGGGAAAAACAGGCTCAATTTGGGGATATTAATTGAATTTATTACTAACAAAATCAGAGCAGGATAATGAAAAGCAAAATAAATCTTAGAAACATTTACCCCCCAACCCTCCCTTCTTCCCAAGCTCTACCTTCTTCCCCCCCGCGGCAAGGTGATATGGGGAATGGGGGTTATGGTCAGTTCATCCCACGGGAGACAGTTCTCCACAAACTTCTCCTATGTGAGTCCATCCCATGGGCAACAGTTCTGCATGAATTGCTCCACTCTTCTGCAGGGTGCAGTCCTTCAGGCACAGCCTACTCCAGCGTGGGTCCCCCCAGGGTTACAAGTCCTACCAGGAAACCTGCTCCGCTGGTCACTGCAAGGACCCTGGTCTAGCACAAGTTTCCCACAGGGTCACAGCCTCCTCTCTGGCATCCACCTGCTCTGGTGTCATTCTCTAAGGCTGGAGGTGAATCTCTGTATCCCTGTGGTCCTTCATGGGCTAGGGCACAGCTACTTCATCATGGGCTGAAGGGGAACCTCAGCTCTAGCACGTGGAGCACCTCCTCCCCCTCCTTTTCCACTGACCTTGGTGTCTACAGAGTTGTTCCTCTTGCATATTCTCACTCCACGCTTCTCTGAGCACAATTACATCTGTGCAATAACTTCTTTTTCCTTCTTCTTAAATATGTTATCACAGAGCTGTTAGTATCATTCCTGATTGGCTCAGCCTTGGCCAGCAATGGGTCCGTCCTGGAGGGTGCTGCCATTGGCTCTGCTGGACATGGAGGAAGCTTCTGAAAGCTTCTCACAGAAGCCACCCCTTTAGCCCCATCCCTGACTACCAAACCCTGGCCACACAAACCCAGTACAGTTATAACATGCTGGTCCCATGAAGGGATGCATTAACCAGCATCTAGAGCATTTTGCTATGTCAGAGATGCCCAGGAGTGGTGCATAGTGCCAGCATTTCATCAGAAGGGAGCATCTCCCCAGGCAAGTGGCTCAGATGCATTAGTGGGACTCCAGTAAAGCAATGTGTTCCCTGGAGCCCATGGACATATCACTGCTGGCTACAGCTGACACCACCCCATACAGATCCCCAAAGAATTATAACAGCATAGTCCTGTTCTTGACTCTGCCATTTCCCCATTATGAAGACCACCAAAAAAAAATGCAGAACAGTCAGTAACTTTCAGATTAAACAAAATCTAAACAAAAAAAAATCTAAACAAAAAGAAACAAGACCGAAAAGCAGAACTAAAATCCAAATCTGCAAACTCAGTTTCAATATTCAAATGCACTTACTCTGCCAGGAAAGGAATCCTTCTCAGAAAAGCTTTTTGAAAAACTGCCCAGCATTTCCTTTCTGTTTTGTCAACATTTAGTTACAGTAGAAAATTGACTTAACTATATAATGAGAAAAACAGCTATTTCAAGTATTACACTAAAGATAAAATACATGTTAGCATTAATGCTACCTATTATTACTTTGTAAACCAGAGGTTATTTACCCTTTGAGAAGAAACATTTCAGAACTAAGCTAAGGTAACCACATGGATTTAATAAACAAATCAAATAAAATCTTTATTGGTCTTGGAACTTCAAAACAGGGGAAATATCAAAGTTAAGCTACATAAATTAAACATAAAAAATAAATCTCATTTACTAGTAATATTTTGTAAGATTGTCTGTGGAGTCATAAATTCAGAGAAATTTAGCATGCAGATGAGAAATAAGGAGGAGGGAAGCAGGTAGATGAACTGTAGTGGGAAAGCAATCCTAAATTAATTCAGGATGTGTTCTGCCTAACACTGCTGAAGATCTAAATGAGAGCTCTTAAAATTGTAGATGTAGAAACAAGTCCTGGTGTGATTCACATTCAAACTTCAGATCTAACATGACATGCTGAAATACAGAGATCTTGCTTAGGATGGCAAAGGAAGCTCAATTTGCTTCCCTGGCTTTTTTAGAAATTTTGGTTGGAATGCCAGAGTTAGACAGCAATGCTTTGTAAAGTCTAACGTTAACAGGCAGACTACCCTGTTTGCCCTCCCTTCAATGCTGGAAAAATAAAACACAGTGCAACAACAGGATAAAAACACCAGTTATGGAACTGACAGCCAAGGAAATACAGCAAGATGATTTGCCGTTGTCTGCTTAGATTTTATAAAAGTATCATAGAATAGTTTGAGTTGGAAGGTGTCTTGGAAGATCATCTAGTTCCAACATGAACAGCAGTTCATGCTGGAATCAGTTAAATCATGACTGATTATGCTCTTTTCTGGTCTGCTGTGATAATAAAAAATGTTATACTCTGAAGCAGTACAAAATAAACCTGTAGCCCTCCTATTTCCATAACATTAGTAGTAGCTCAACTTTTCCAGTATCTGGATGGGTATCTCTGGAAGAACATGCTGAAATAGAAACTCCTGTTTACTTCAGGGGCTTTGAAAGGAATTGGGACTACTTTGCGACTTCAGGAACTGGAGCAAAGCTGGCTCTCAGAAGCGTATCCAGAATTAAATGTTGCAAGATGAGGCTCTGGTCCAAGCTGCTGCTTCGCTGGAAAGAGAGAGGAAAAAACAGAAATAGAAAAGTGACTTAGGCAGGGAAGCATCTGCAGAACTGTGGTCTGATGGCTGTCCCTGGGACAGGAGGGATGCAACCTATCTTATCATATCCTATCCAGTCCCATCCCATTGTGGTAGAACCTGCTACCCCACACAGCTGGACTGTTTTTATGTGACAGCAGCCATATGCAGTTCAGTCTTCCCTGGTATTAGAATGCCAAAAAAAATGAAGCAGAACACCGCTTTTTGGCAGTTTTGGTAGTCAGAGAAGTCTGCAGCCTTAGGAGTTGTTGCTGTTCTCTAAGACTAGAACAAGTCTGGCTTCACCCATTTAAATAAACCAGTCATCCAGTGAAGTACATGTGGCTTATTCTAAACATAAAGCCTAAGAAACAGAACAGTTAGGACACTGATATGCTTTGCAGTTTCGTCTCATCAGTTGTGAGCAAGACAAAGATCACTGACAGTTTTATATTTGAACTGAAAATAAACCAGAAGGCAAGGTAGTTTTTAATGCACTCCAGCATGACAAGTTCAGCCTCCTTTGCAAAACTGTATAAATGACATTTCTGTACACAATCTCTTTTGGTGATATGGGCATGAGGATTTACTTTGCCTACATATTGCCTAGAAGTTCAGTACTCCACGGTAGCTGCAGGCAGTATTTGTTAGCACATAGAGCATCTCTTTGCATCTGGCATGAAGAAAATTTGTGCAATGATTCCGTTCCACATCCTCTGCTACATTTTGCAGATTTTGGATGCATTTTGTAGTCACTACACAACAGATAAGCAGAAGGGTTGTGTAGGGCTCTGAATTTTATGGTAATAATCGTCCTAGACACTTTTTACTGCAAAATGATTGAATATTTTTGCTGACCAAAGCCACATCAATTCTTGCACAATAACTGTTGCTGGGTACTGTAATGGAGAAAGATAATAAAAAATTGCTAACTTTGTTGCACTTCCTACTTGAAAATGTTGCACTCGCCTGATTCATACAAAGGTTTGTTCTAATTTTTACAGTTCCACTTATTCCTTCTATCAAGCTACTGTAAGATAAAAGCAGTGTAAATGGAGGGTCAGATGACTTCTTGGTTTTGAACACTACGTCCTCTTCTCAGTAAGGCAATGGGCCCTATGCCCATCCTCACTCAGAGTTTCTAGAGGCACCCAAGAGGGAACATTGAAAGGCGTTTTTGCTACCCTTCACTTTTCATTTAAAAATCAGCAAAATGATAATTTACTGTAAGCTGCGCATGCAACCTATACTTTACATTGTGTTGAGCTTCAACCAGCAGTGACAGAGTGGGAAATGAAGTAAATTAGTTGTGCCATTCAAAGCGGCCAATCCTGTCCCCAGCCCGCGTTGGATGGGCGTCCGTCTCTCAGCAGCGTCCATCTCTCATCCCGGCAGGATAGGGACGGGTTTTTTGTGCGCCCTGCGGGACTCGGGAGAACCCCGAGAGCCTTTGTTCTACCTCAGGCAAGACCAAGATCTAACCAGGGATCTCTGACCCCCCAAACTTCCCGTTCAAGGTGGCAGCAACTGACTAGGTGACGGGGGTGCTGTTTAGCAGGGCGGTTGTGCGGTGCATTTGAATGGGAACAAGAAGGGTTTCCAAGCTCGCAGCGGGCGCTGCCGGTGCCCAGCAGAGTCTGACTCTACTCCCACGCCCACACCCGGCCCCCGCCAGCGGACCGGGTCACCGGCGGCCCCCGCTTAGCACCTTCACCCCTCTTCGCTCACTGCCCGCGGAGCGGCTTCAGCGGGGCCGGGAGGGAAGCAAAGCGGGTGCACGGGGGCCACCCTGCCCCGGAGGGGTCCCCGTGCGGGATCGGGTGCAGAGCGCCGCCGGGCGAGGTGGGTACCGCTCCCCTCCGCGTCCCGCCACGCTGCTGCGAGGCGGCCGCCCCCGCCCCCGGCCCCCCG
>WBMZ01009104.1:8342-24081 GCA_013400975.1 Atrichornis clamosus | reverse complement strand
GCTGGCTCTTTTCAAGTGTGTAGGCGGACGCTGCAAGTGTGAAAACATTTCTTAATGCAAAGGATGCCGTGTTGCCATTGGAGTGTGGTGCAAGCCAGAGTTTGTAGTTGGAAGGGGAAGTTCAGCGAAACCTTTTTGTCCTGACACGGTTGGAGACCGGGGACCTTTTCAGCTGTGCTGTGCGCTTTGGGTGCTTTCGAGCTGGCCGAGGTGCGTTTCCTTCATTTGCGCCATCGTGTGGTTGTTTTAAAGAGCGCTCACAAGGCCCAGGTGAAAGCCAAGCGCTTTGGTGTGCCGGCAGCAACGGTGTGGGAGCGCTAGCTAATAGGGCCGGTGCGCATGGGGTTGCTATCGTTCAAGGTGACTGTGAAACGCAATCCATTGTTTCCAGATGAACATTCTGGCGCTGCGCCCAGTGAGAGAGCAAAAACGTCAAGGCCTCTGTAGCAGAAAAAAATCAGTAGTAGTGTGAAAAAATGTGCAGTTGAAAGCTGCATTAGAGAAGCAATAGGCAGCACTGCTTCTTTGGTTCTTGGAGGTTTCCTTTAGGATCCTGGAGGTCTCTAGGGGAGATTCAAAATGCCGCGGAGAGGAAAAATGTCACTTTCCATTGGAAAGCCTTTCTTAGAAGCACAATCAAGGGGCAGGAAGAATTCCTGTGCCAGGAAAGAAACCGTTGCTGGCAGGTTTTCATCTACACAACACACAGCATCATAAATCTGACCGCAACTTGCAGCTAGGAAAGGAAAAAGGACGGCCACTCGAGGCTGCTGCAAAGACAAGTTTCCACACAGAAAGAGGCAAGGTGGGAGCAAGTGCGAGACATAGGTGAAAACTTTTCTCCTGAGCTTGAGAGTGCAAGAAAGACACAACGTGGTAGTAAGCAGAGCTGAGAAGGAAAGTGCATGGCACTGCCGTGTTTCCACCACAGCAGTGTGCTGGAGTGCTTCTAAGGCAGCTCAGATCTCGGTGCGAGAAGTAGCTGGCCACATCGTCCAGGATCATGAAAAGGCATGATGCTCATGAGGCTGAGAACTCTCTCTATGTCCTTTCACTTTGAACAAACCTGATGACTTTGAACAAACCACCACAATCTGGGTGAAGACAAGCGCTAATCCAAACAATGCTTTCATCCTGGCACGTTTCTTTCTGTGCCACAGCTGCATCCAGATCTTTGCTCATTATGAGGCCGTAGGGTGCGCGAAGACACTTCTCGCTGACAAGGAAGGCACAAATCACATTAATCTGACCGCAACTTGCAGCTTGCAAAGGAAAGAGGACAGCCACTCCAGTGTGCTGCAAAGACAAGTTTCCACACAGAAGAGGCAAGGTGGGAACAGCTTTCTTTCCCTGGCATACTTCTCTATGCGACACATCGCCGAAAACCCTTCCCTTTGCATGCACACTGCAAGACCGCTCCAGGGTGAATGTACGCAGGGCTGCGAGGGGAGAGCATGGCACCGGCATGTTTCCACAGCAGCAGTGCGCTCGACTGCTTCTGTTACCGGCACAGTGTTCCATGCGACAAGTACACGGGCATTTTGCACTCTGGGAGAATGAAAACGCCAGATTGTTTCCTAAGGCAAAGAATTAAGCTGCGGAGCAGTGTGCCTGTATGCGCAGTGGTGCAGTGGCAAGAGGAGCCTGGCTGCCACTCGCTTGTCTGCCTCATTCAAGCTCTCAGTCGTAAGGGGGAAGGAATGAGAGGAAGGAAGGAGGAGAAGGGATGCCTTCTGTCCTGCCTCTTGTTTCTCGCTGAGATAGAGCTGCTCAGACTCTGGGAAAGTGACTGCGTTTCAGAGATCAGTTCTCACAGGGAAGAGGGGAGGTCGTGGAATACTTTCTGTCCTGGCACATCTCTTGTTGCGGCAGGGGCAAGGTGTTCAGGAGCCGCAACCTTCTGAAAGCGTCCCCGGCTGAGTCGGGATCGCTCTGGAGGCCACTTCCCCGACACACACGCCCTCACACACGCACGCTGGCAGGATCTTCTTAAGCAGTTGATGATAAAGGAATGAGGGAGAGGTCTTCTCGTGGGTTCCGCAGGGAGGGTTTTATTGCCAGTAGCCATGCGAAGGGTCCAGAGGAGAAGGCACGGAGCGCAGGCAGGGCTTGAGGTTAAATACGGGGGTGGAGAGAGTTTCAGGGCCAACGAGGTGAGGGCACAGGGATGGTACAGGGGTGATGTGAGGGCCAGGGGGCCAATGAAGGAACACCAAGGGAGGGACTACAGGGTAAGGGCCAGTGGGGGAACAGGGAGAGAAGAAGGTTCTGGCAAGGAACACATATAAGGGAGAAAAGGGGCAGGGAGACCAACAGCCAATAAGAGAACAGAACTGGCGTACATTTGCATAGGTGGCAAGGGATCCTGGGAGAGGTATTTCCTCACCCTAACCTAGGAGGTGAGCTAGGAGGCTTCCCTCCAAGGGGCAAGTGTTGTCCAAGTGATCAACGTTGCAGCCCCCACAACTCCCCCTCCTTTATTTAATAAAAAGGCCTCTCCCAAGGACTTCACAATGCAATGCTGAACACAAGAAAGCACACACAAAACGACAAAGATAATCCAATGAGTCCACAAAATGATCCATAAAAAGGATGCCAACCATCCTTGGAGTCCCCAATGTCCCAGCAAGTCCTCAAACCATCTGGGGGTCTTCTCAGCCTTTAAGTCCTGGACTAGGTCCTTAAGCTTCTGGATGCTGGTGTGGACACTTTCCGCATGAGATGACAGGTTGAGACAGCAGAGCCCCTCGAACTCCTGGTAGCCGTATCCATGGGCCAGAAGCAGGTAGTCAATGGCCACCTGATTTTGAAGGGTGGCCTGCCTAGTGGTCTTTTCATCGGCTAGGAGGTCACTTAAAGCACCCAATGTAAAGTTGGCCTGCTTGCCAAGCCAACATGCCAGGTGAGAAAGCTCACCGAGGGCATTAGCAGCGGCTACCCAAGGTAGAAAGAGGGAGACTGCGGGCCTCTTAATCCTCGGCCAATCAACAATTTGGCTATCACAATTTGGATCGAATTGGGTCAATTCTCTCTTTTGGCGGGCCAATTTATCTTTCTGACGCCAATCCTGGAGCAATTTGATGTCAGGTGTGAGGATGGCAAGCCTGCCAAGAGTGCATGGGTCTCCTAGAAGGCGAGAAGGGACCCCCATCCATACCCTATCCCCACAGATAAGAAACACTCCCCTGGGGAGCACCCTGGGATGTCAAGAGTACCATTTATGTCCTGTGTAATTGCACCAATTGGCATAATTGTATTCTTTGGTGAAGGGCGCTACTTCCCTATAGACCTCGGGATGTTCCTTATAATTAAGCCAATCTTGGGTCGTTGGTTTGTACTGGAATCGTAAACAGTACATGGACGTTCCACGTCAGTTCCAGTGAGTTGGGCTGTTGAAGGGCTGTCGGGTGTGGCCCTTTGTGACACAGGCACCTTGTGTCAGGGCCCTTTGTGATGCAGGACACTGTGGTGCCCAGAGGCCCTTGTGACGTGGCAGAGCCCCACCCTGCCCAGGGGTATATAAGGGGCACGGAGGCCTGGGGTGCCCAGTCCCAGGAGAGCCGCTCTCTTAGGAGGTAGCAGCTGCCGGGTTCCCTGTGCACTAGCACGTGACAGAGATGGAGGACGACAAGGCCAACCCCAACTCCCAGCCACCCAGCCCCGTGCCCAGCTGGCTGGAAGAGCAGGCCTTCAGCGGGCACTCGGTGGGGGCAGTGGGTGCCTCAGTCCTGCCCCTGCCAGAGACTGAGGAGGAGGAGGGGACCTTTGTCAATGTGGATGAACAGTGGAACTACAACGCGGATTGCGACTTTTCCCGATGGGGAAATATCAGTGGCCGAGAGCTTTGCCTGTGCGAAGACGTGACAGCCCAAGAGTTCTACCAGTGGCAAGAAGAAGTGAGAGTCCAAGAACTTTCCCAATGGGGAGATGGGAGACACCAAGAGTTGCACCAGTGGGAGGTAGGTGTGAGAGTCCAGTGGGGAGATGGGAGACAGCAAGAGCTGTGGGAAGAAAGCAGGACAGTCCAGGAGCTGTACCAATGTGACGAAGATGTTGAGAGCTACCAAGAGTTGCCCCAGTGGGAAGAAGTTGGGAGAGGCCAACAGCTGTGCCAGTGGGAAGGTGAGGGATACCAAGAACTGGCTCAATTGGAAGAAGATGTGCGAGGCCATCCATGTATGTACCAATGGGACGACACGAGAGACCTCGAGTTGTCCCAAGTAGGAGACAAGAGCGACGAGGAGCTCTTCCATGGAAGTGACTCCAGTGTCCAAGAGCTGCCCCAATGGGGAAAAAATGTGAGTGACAAAAAGCTGTCCCAATGGGAAGAAAGTGGGAGCAGCTGGGGGCTGTCCCATGGGGGAGAAGGCCCTGTCACTTACAAGATTTGGGACAAACCCTGGCACCCTGAGAAAGACGAGGATGCCTAGACTTGTGGCCAGGAGGAGCCCGGCTCTCCCAGCAGTGTGGGCACCGAGGTGGCAGGAGACGCAACCCGTGCGCTGCCCAGCACCTCTCCTGCCCCGGGGAGTCCCAGAGATGCCGAGCTGGCAGGTGCTGCTGCATCAGCCGGAGCTCCTGAGGAGGAGGAGCCCTCTGAGCCGCTGGGTCCTGAGGTGGAAAATGCACCAGGGTCTCCTGCCCACAGTGAGGAGGTGCCATTGGCAGGGACAGAGAGCCCGCTCCCTGCCCCACACAGCCCCTGCTGCCCCCTCAGCCCTTCACCCAGCCCGCTGGGAGCCCAGGCCCTCAGCGAGCAGCAGGAGGAGGCAGAGGCGGGGACAGTCCTGGCGGAACAAGAGACCCAGGAGGGGGCCTTGGCTGGGGAGGACAAAGACTGGCAATGCCACAATGGGCCAGAGCTTCCCCAGTGTGAACATGAGGAAGAGCCAGAGGTGTCCCAAGGAGAAAGGAACAAATACCAAGAAGTGTCCCAAGGGGAAGGGCACCCTGAGCAAGATCTGTCCCAAGGAGAGGTGAGTATTTACCAAGAAGAAGAAGAAGTGTCTGACTTGGAGGAATGCATTGAGCAAGAGCTCTCCCAGGTAGAGGGCAATAGGTACCCAGAACTCTCCGACTGGGATGAATGCATTGAGCAGGAGCTGTCCCAAGGAGAAGCCAGGAGCTACCGAGAAGTCTCTGACTGGGAAGAATCTGTGGAACAAGAGCTCTCCCAAGGAGATGTGAGTAGCTATGAAGAACTCTCTGACTGGGATGAATGCATTGGGCAAGAGCTGTCCCAAGGAGAAGCCCTTAGCTACCAAGAATGTTCTGACTGGGAAGAATGTGTGGACCAAGGGCTGTTCCAAGGAGAAGTCGGTGGCTCCCCAGAATGGTCTGACTGGGAAGAACACAGCGAGCATGAGCTGTTCCATGGAGAAGTCACAGCCCACCAAGAACCATCGGACCAAGAAGACTCCACTGGCCACAAGTTGTCCAAAGGGAATGGTAACAGACCCTCAATGCAGTCCCGTTGGGAAGACCACAGGGACACAGAGCTTGCACTGGAGAACTGGGAACCCGTGACCGCCCACAGCACCTCGGTCACGCCCTTGCTGTGGGAGGGGGAAGAGTGGAAGGAGGATGAGTGGGATGAACTGAGCATCCTAGAGCTGCTTGAAGAAGACAGGGAGCAAAGACTGCGGGTCTTTGCAGAAGACGGGCTCCCACTGCCTCTCCCTCGGGAGGCATGGGTTGAGCACCGGCCACTTGGGCCGTGTCGCCAAGCGCTGCTTGCTGCTGCACCTTCCCAGCTGGAAGGCCAAAGCCTCAGGGGACAGGTGGCTTCTTCCGCCTTCGAGAAGCAGGTGCCAGAGGGTGGTGCCCTGCACAGCAGCTGCCCCAGCCCCTCAGCTCCCTGGCTGGGAGGCCAGGCCCTCAGCCAGCAGCCAGCTCCCCCCAGGAAACGTCCCTCCCGCTTCAGGCGGGCGCTGCGGGCACTGTGCAGGTTGTTCCGCTGCTCCTGCCTGGCGGCGCAGCTGCAGGATTAGTGCCCGCTCCCGGTGCCAGGCCGGGCCCCGGAGGTGGTGGCTGGCCCAGAGCCTGCCCAGCGTCCAGAGGGAGCCACATGGGCTGGCTTTGCCTGGACATGGGAATACAGTGAGAACTCCAGAGACCTCACTTCTTTAAGACTGTGGCACACACAGCTCTAGCAAAACAAATGAAAGTAGGATTTAAGATATAATAGTAGTAAAACCAAACAACAACAACAACAAACCCTCCCCCCAAAAAACCACAAAACCAAAAAACCCCCCAAAAAACTTAGAATAAGGAAAGGAATAAGATCAATAAGAATAGGAATAAGAAGAATAAGGTGAGGAAGATGAAGAAATAGTAGTAAATAAGTAAAAGAATGAGAACAAGAACAAAAATTAGAGTAAGCATAGGAATAAGAAGAATAAGATGATGGAGAAGAAGGAAGAGTAAATAAGAAAAAGAATAGGTAGAATAAGAAGAATAAGGTAAAAAACCAAATAGTAGTAATAATAAGAAGTACTATAAGAAATATAAGAAGTATAAGAATATGAAGAATAAGAAGAATAAGAGGAACAAGAAGAAGAAGACATAGTGGTAGTAAATAATAATAATAATCACAAAGATTAGAATAATAACAGTATCAAGTTAAAATACACATCCACCCATCTTCTAGAATCACAGAGCGGTTTGGGTTGGGAAGGACCTTAAAGATCGTCTAGTTCCCATTGGTTCTCTTCTGCTCTCTCTCTCTCTGAGACCTCTTTCCTGTTTATCTCTCTACCTCCCAACTCTTGTGAAATAAAATCCATAGGTTGTCCTCATATGGTCTCATTTGCGCCTTAATTCGGGCACAGGCATCTCTCCCTAATGGGAGAGTCACACACACGGGCAGAGTCCCTTCCATCCGCAATCGTTCCGTGATCCTGTCAGCTCCTCACTTCCCTTTTCCTCTGACCTCTGCTGCTTGCTGGGAATGGGCTTGAAAATGTCCAGCCAAAGAAGTATTTGCTGCCTGCCCTGGGAGCCCACACAGCTCCTGGCCCTTGTCACAGCTCCCTCGGGAAGTGTGGCAGAAGTAGCATCCTGGGAGCCTCGGTCATTCCCCTCAGTGATCCATGGCACATGCTCCAATGGTCTGGAATTCCAGTTTCCAGAAAGGAAAAGATGTTTTCACCCTTTAAGGCAAAGTTTGAAGGGACCGAAACCCAAGTGGAGCAAGATTGTGCAATGGCATTTCACCACCAGCCTTAATCAGTTCATCAGTGGTAGTTTTAGCACGTGGATTGGGAAAAAAAGATCTAGTGAGGGTCTTTGACTGGGAGCTGCCATGGGCAAAGAGAGACACTCTGAAAGAAACAGAGCAGGCAAAGAAAGGCAGACACAAATGACACAAATAGCAATAAGCTGAGAAGGTGGCACTCTGAAAACCAAACCAGAACTTACTGAAAAGGAATGGGACAGAAAGAAACAATTCTGAAACTTTTATTTACTATCCAAATACAAATTCCTCCCTTCATCGCAAGCCTCCTACCGATAACAACAGTCAGTGTGTTGATGTTGCTATCGTCAAGACGGACAAACAAACAGACACATTTTTTCTGCGCTAGCCAGCAGCAGCTCTTTAGTTTTGCAAGCAGCCCTTTTTATATTCTTACTCCTCAAGTGTCCCTTTATGATGATTGGTAAAGTGACGGTTCACAGCCTCTATTATTGGACCGTCTTCTCTGCGTGTGCTTCTCAGCTCGTCTTGCTCAGAATCATCTTGCTCTTCCCCAACTGGGACTGGTGCAGACTGTGACAGTCCCAGTGCTTGCAGCAGCTGAACAACGGGGCCAGCCCTGTCCCGGACTGCCCCGGCATCGATTACCTTTTCACTCAGGTGAGCCCTGCCAGTCTGCCTCCTCCGCCTCCTCCTCCTCCTCCTCCTCCTCCTCCTCCTCCTCCTCCTTCAGCCCCCACCAGTGCCCAGGGGATGTGGATCCTCTTGCTTGGCTCACCTGGAGCTGCTCGTGGCCGTCCCACAGTGGGCATGGGGCACCTCAGGGTGCCGAGATGGCTCCCTGTGTCCCCTGGGGGGGTCACGCCCCAGGGACAGAGCCAGAACAGCAGCAGGAAAGCAGAGCCCAGGGCAGGATGTGACTCCCGTGGGCACTGGGACACGAGGACGACATGAGCATGGGCCAGGGCTCTTGGGGTGCCTCAGGCATCATGGCACAGCAGGAGCTGGGAGAACCCCCAC
Source organism: Atrichornis clamosus (assembly GCA_013400975.1). Taxonomy (NCBI): domain Eukaryota; kingdom Metazoa; phylum Chordata; class Aves; order Passeriformes; family Menuridae; genus Atrichornis; species Atrichornis clamosus. Next base: position 15,866 of record WBMZ01009104.1, on the reverse strand, counting down.
AAGCCTTGTGCCCTGCCCAGTACCACAGGGATTTCCTCGGGCGCTGCGTGGCCATGGGGCTGAGCCTGCCCATGCAGGAGGAGGGGCTGAGCCTGGCCGTGCTGGACATGCTGCGCATGGCCAAGGAGGAGCCGCAGAGCCCCAGGCAGGGCTGCAGCCACGGCAGGGGAGCCAGGGGCTGTGGGACAGTGTGGCAGCCACAGGACAGCCCGGCACCCATGGGGACAGTGTGACACCCTTGGGGAGAGCCTGGCACTCATTAGGACAGCCTGGAACCCTTAGGGGCAGCCAGGCACCCCTGGGGACAGCCTGGCATCATCAGAGCAGCCTTGTCTCCCTTCAGAGAGGGGCTGTGAGATGTCCCAGAGGGGCTGTATCACAGAGGCACCTCCGTGGCTGTGTCATGGAGCCTCAGAGCAGCTGTGACGCCAGAAAGGGGCTGTGTGACATTGCAGAACGGGTGGTGTGAGGTCACAGAGTGGGCATCACAGAGTGACATCACAGAGCAGACTATGACATCATAGAGGGGGCTGTGACATCACAGAGAGGAAACTGTGACATCACAGAACACTGGTGTGCCATCACAGGGGCTGTGACATCATAGAGGGGCTGTGACATCACAGAGAAGACTGTGACATCACAGGACGGTGCTGCGACATCGCAGAGCAGGGCTGTGACATCACAGAGCAGACTATGACATCATAGAGGGGCCTGTGACATCACAAGGTGGCTCTGTGACATCCCAGAGGTGGCTCTGTGCCATCCCAGAGTGGGGCTGTCCCCGCTAGTGCTGGGGGAGCGGATCCCGTGGGTGCCCTGAGTGCGGCAGCGATCTCGAGAGCCCGGCGCTGCCGACAACCAGTGGAGCTTGGGAGCAACCCCCGGGGAGATCTCCAGTGCTGGGAAAGTGGCCCTGAGCCTCCTGGAGCCCCAGAGGGTGAGGCTGCTTCATCCCGCTGGATTCCAGCCCTCCTGCCCCATCCCGCTGGATCCCAATCCTTCTTCCTTGCCTAATTTCATCCCCATCCTCCCCGCCCATCCCTCCTGCTCCATCCCACTGCATCCTGATCCTGCTGCCCCGTTCCACTGCATCCCAACCTTCCTGTCCCATCCTGCTGCTTCCAAGCCCTGCTCACTCCCCCAGGTGGGAGCTGTTCAGGAGCTCTCTGAGGGTCCCCAGATGCCACACAGCCCCCCTGTGCCCCCTCTCCTGCCCCCACAGAAACTGGAATTGTTCCAGCACCACCTCCAGCTCCCAGCTCCCAAGTGGCCAGAGCTGGCCACACTCCTGGCCCAGGGCATGGAATCCAAGCCCCAGCGCCGGCCCCGCTTCCGCGCCCTCATCTGCACCCTCAGTGCCCTCAGCACCTCCGGTGGGCCCCGGGACGGGCTGGGGGGACATGGGGGACCCCCACAGTGCCCTCCCCACTCACCTCCCCCAGACTGCAAGCTGCTCTCGGACTTGTCACTCACAGATGTGACGCCCATCCCCCATGGTCACCCAGCTGCTGGAGCTTTAGGGTACTGGGATGTCTCCATCCTGATCCCCTACTTGAGAGGCCAGGGGGCCTCCATCCTCCTCTCCCATTGAGGGGACTCAGGGTGGTCTCCATTCTACTCGCATTTGGGGGGGGCTGGGGAGTCTCTGTCCTCTTCCTCTTTTGGGGAAAACCAGGGGGTCTCCATCCTCCTCCCCCATGTGGGGACCTGGGGAACCTCCATCCTCTTCTCCCGAGGCCAGGGCCAGGGGGCTCTCCATCCTCCTCCCCTTTGGGGGGGCCAGGCTGTCTCCATTCTCCTTACATTTAATGGGGCCTGGGGGTCTTTGTCCTCCTTATATTTGTAGAGCTGTGGTGGTCTCCGTTCTCCTCCCTTTGGAGGGAGCCAGGGTGGTCTCTGTCCTCCTCCCCTTTGGAGGGGCCTCAGGGGTCTCCTTCCTTCTCCTCTTTGGGGGACCAAGGGGGTCTCAGTCCTCATCACCCCATGGGGAGGCTCAGGGGAGTCGCCATCCTCCTTCCCTTTAGGGGACCGGGAGTGTCTGCATCCTCCTCCTGTTTGGAGGCCCTGGGGTCTCTGTCCTCCTCTCCCATGGTGGGGGCCAGGGTGGTCTCTGTCCTAATTTTGTTTGGGAGAGGCCAAGGGTGGTGTCTGTCCTCTTGCTCTTCGTGGGGTCTGGGCTCTCTCCATTGTCCTTCTATTTGGGGATGCCAGGGCGTCTCTGTTCTCCTTACCTTGGGAGGACTGGGGAGGTCTCCGTCCTCCTCCCCTAATAAGGGGCCTGGGGAGTCTCTGTCCTCCTCCTCTTAGGAGGGCCCAGGGGGTCTCCGTGCTCCTTTCCCATGGTGGGGGTTGGGATGGTCTGTGTCCTCCTACCCTAAGGGGAAACCTGGGGGACCTCCATCCTCTTCTCCCCAGGCAAGGGCCAGGGAGTCTCCATCTACCTCTCCCATGGGGGTGGCCAGAGTGGTCTTCATTCTCCTCCCCTATAGTGGGGTCTCGAGGTCTCAGTCCTCCTCCCCTAATGGGGGGCTGGGGGAATCTCTGTCCTCCTCCCCTTAGCAGGGCCAAAGGGGTCTCCATCCTCCTCTCCCATGGTGGGGGTGGTGTGATCTCCATCCTCCTTGCCTTTGGAGGGCCTGGGGCATCTCCATCCTCCTCCCATTTGGGGGCACTGGAGGGTTTCTGTCCTCCTTGCCCATAGCGGGGCCCAGGAGACCTCCATCCTCCTGTCCCAGCAGGGGCTGGGGGGGTCTCTGTCCTCTTCTCCCATGACAGGACCTGAGGAGCCTCCATCCTCCTCTCCCCAGTTGGGTGTTGGCGAGGGGGGTCTTCGTGTTCCTCCTCTTTAGGAGGCTGGGAGGGTCTCCTTGGCCTGGGGGAAGGCTGTGGTGGTCTCAGTCCTCCCCACTGCGGGAGGGGCCCAAGGTGGTCTCTATCCTTCTCCCCATTCAAGGGGCCGGAGGCCCTCCATCCTCCTCACCCTGGGGGAAGTCCAGAGTGGTCTCTGTCTTCACCTATCTGAGTGATCATGGGGTTCGCCATCCTCAGCCCACGTAGAAAGGCTGGAGGTGTCTGCCCTTCTCCCCTTTTGGGGTGCTGAGGGGGTCTCCATACTCCATACATTTGGGGGGGCAGGGGTGGTCTCCATCCTCCTCCCATTTAGAAGGAGTCAGGCTGTCTGGGCCCTCCTCCCCTATGGGAGTGTTTGGAGTTCTCCATCCTCCTCTCATTTATGGGAGCCCTGGGGATCTCCATCCTCCTCCCCTTCGGGGGATCGGGGTGGTCTCTGTCCTCCACGTCTTGTGGGGAGGACCCGGGGGCTCTCCATCCTCCTCCTCTATGAGGGTGCAGGGGGTCTCCATCTCTCTCCCACAGAGGGAGGCTTGGGGGTGCTCTTCATCTTCCTCCCCTTTGGGGTATTGGGGCATCTCTGCCCTCCTCCCCTGTGTGGGGGGTATGGGGGTCTCCGTTGTCCGCGTTCTGGGTGTTTCTCTGCATCCCACCTGGGGGATGCTCGGGTGTCTCCAGTGCTTTTGCTCCGGGAAGTCCCAGGCTTGTCCGTCCTTCTCGCTCCCAGGGGGAGTTCTCTGTCCCTCTCCCAGTGCTCAGCACAGTTGCTGGGGTCTGGCCCGGGTACCTGGTACTGGCGGGGGCGAGACGGGCCACACCAGCAGCTTGGAGCATGGGGGAACCAGGCTAGGTCCCCCCTCCACATTGCACCGCACGCCAGTGTTGAGGAATTCCTAATAGAGCAGGGACACTGGGACGTGCACAACCCAGCATTTTAATTTGCTGAATAAGAAGGATAGAATATTGTTGAAGGACAGTTAGAGAAAGGTGATTGTTGAATGTTGCAACCTCAGGAATGAGAAAGAGGATGTGGGAGCCACGATCATGGAACTGTAACGATAAACAGAAGGAGCAACTGTAACGCGTGCAAGAATGCCCATGGCCGATCTCATCATTGTTCTGGCCGTGTGAATCAAGCTGATTATTTAATAAGAATTTGCTTATCAGCATGTGTCATAACTTTATAACATATAGATAGGAACACTAGCAAGTAATAAACGGCTTCACCTGATCATATTGATCGTTGCGTGTCGTCCCTTATTGAACCTCTGCATGCCAGGATCAGGCACAGAGGGGCAGGCGCTGCTCCCACCTCCCTCCCAACCACACACACACCCCCCTGCCTGGGCCGGTCACAGTGCTGAGGTGCAGGTGGCGGTCCTGGGGCTCCGGCGTTGCGGGATTAAGGGCGCAGAGCTCCGCTCGCCTCTGTCCGCTCCACTCTTCTGCTGCTGTGCCAGCGCCAGAGCCACCACTCAGCAACAGGCCACAACCAACCCCTTATATAGGCAGGGAAGCCCTGCCCCCACCTCAGCAGCAGCCAATGGGAGTGGAGAGCCCAACAATGGGGGTGGGGCAAAGAACGTTGCACTTGGTGAGGAAAGGGAGGCAGAGGGGGCGGGGCCAGAACGCGAGAGAGCTACATGATCGGTCAAGAGGCTGGGGGGGCTCCAGGCCTTGGTTCCAGGAGGCCCCGCAGGGTCACAATGGACTTTTGGTTCCAGGAGGTTTCGTTCTGGCAGCAGGGATCGTCTTGGTTCCAAGGAGTAGAACACCAGCAATCCCAGGTGCCATGAGGTCCCTCAGCGTCACCAGGGTCTCCTTGAGTCCATGAGGAACACAAAAGCTTTGCATGAACAAAGAGCAACCCCTGCTTAACACATCTGGGAACATCTGTTTGCACTCCAAAGAGGGTTTAAAGGTAAGAACGGCACCATCAGCTTCCATCTGCAACAGAGGTCAAGGGAAAGGACAGGGATAGAGAGTTCAGCTTAAAGACTCAGAGAATTCAGCTGAAAGACTCCGAGAATTTTGCTTAGAGAGAACATTTTCGATCACATTGTCCCTTGCAGAAAGGAGACATCATCAGAGGCAGCTTGTACGGAGCGTGTGGTTCCTGAGTGGGTTTTGTTGTTTAGGAAACCTGCTCGTGCTTTTGCATTCTTTCCTTCCAAGTAGGAAAACTCCTCCTGGGCCTGTGTGCAGGCAGATCCCTGAGGAGAGCAGTTGGGCCATGATGCCATGGGCTGGGACATCCAGCTGCAGAGCTCAGGGAGGAGTTTGTGATGCAGGGAACAGGGATGAGGTTGGGGGTGAGGAGCAGCTTGATCCAAACAGGATCAGCCCGCAAGGGGCTCATTCATCTCCATTCCCAGAGCTCCTCAAGAGACATTCAGCACCAAGATCACTTGGAGAATGCTTCTATCACCTCTTCTCTCAACTGAAAGATAAAATAAACGCTTGATTAAAACCAAAAGTCCTGAGGTGCACTTTGAAATCTTCCTCCTTAGAACTACAACCTGACTACAATGAGCTGCATAAGCCCTGAAGACTTGAAGACAATGGAAGGAAGAGAAAGAGCTCCTGAGGGCTTTCTGTATTTTAATGACCCCACGGTGCATTTGGGGTTGAGTCCATGATCCTCAGGGACTGAGAGAAGGTTGAAGAAGCTGCTCAAGGAGTCAGAAGCAAAACTCCAAGTGCCCTGAAGCGCCAATGGGCCCCACTATGTAACCCCTGCCAACCTTCTCAGGGAGGAGTGAGGGAGAACCAAAGTGCAGAGCCTCAAAGGAAAGTTCCTCCTGTGGGGCCTTCAGAGGCACTGCCAGAGCCCAGGGGACAAAGGCCTCGGTGCCTCTGGCCCTGCCAGCCTTGCCCAGCCCTTGGCCATCTCTCCTGCAGGGTGTGCCCCCCTCGCTGTGCTGCTCCTCTGCCCTGGCCGGCTGCACACGCCCATCTCACTGTGCCCCCCAGCATTTCTCACCCAGCATTTCTGTGCCCTCTCGGGGCTCTCTGCCCCAGCACTGCCTGCTCCTGGCACGCAGAGCCATGGCCTGAGCCAGCCTCATGATGGGAGGCCTCGGGCACCAAAATCCCACCCGTTGGGTGACTTTTCTTTTTCCTCCCCTCCAGTCTGAACCTTCCAAGCTGCACTTTGGGGAGGTTTCCTTCTCTTCCCACTGCCAAGAAACGCTCTGTCTCCTCGGAAATCATCCTTCACGGGATTGCAGGATGAGCCCTGGGCGTCCTGTTCAGAAGGTCCAGCAGCCCATGTCCCTCAGCTTCTCCACACAGGCCCCAAAGCCCATCCTGTCAGTCCTGCAGAGCCTCTCCAGCTCTGCCTCCCTGCCCCAGAACAGGAGCCCCACACCCAGACACAGCAGTCCAGATGTGCCCCCCCGGCCTGGGGTGCCTCTGGCAAGGGAACAGCATGAGGCCCTGCAGCACTTGTAGGGTGCTCATTCTCCCCAAGGGACATGTTCCCATGGGGCCAACTCAGGAACTGAAATGGGGAGAGGGGCCACAGAAGAAAGGGCAAACAGGGATGGACTGTTTGTAGGGCAAGGGACAGGGATGGGCAATGGGAAGAACTGTGGACCAGGAAAGAGGAAAGAAAGCAAAGGTGGAGCAAAGGAAATGCTCAGGACTGTTTTGGGGTAGCTGCCAGGCAGCCTTGGGTCTGAGCAACAATGTCTGCAGTGGGACCAGAGACTCCCAGGCCATGGGAACAAACTTTCTGGCTGACTGCAAAGGTCAGAGAACTCTGAGTGGTTTCTCTGTCGTGCCCCATCCCTTCCTGGGCTGATGGCATTTGTGCTCCCTCAGGCTCATCTCCCCGCCCCAACGGTACGGGGTGTTCACGCCTGGGCTGTGCAATGCACACAGGGGCTCCTGAGCCAGTCCTGCCGTGCCCATCCCTGGAAGGACAAAGCTCCTCTCTGAGCTGGGGGAGAGGCCAGGGCTGGACAGGGGGATGTTGTTGGCAGGTCCGTGGGGACGCTCTGGGGCTGCCCTGGGGTGTCCAGCGCCATGGGAATGGATCAGCCCCTTTTCTTCTGCTCCTCCCTGTCTGCCCCAGGAACCCTGCAGAGCACCAGCGATGCTGTTTGCCCCCTCTCTCAATGACTTTGTGTTGTGAACAGGAATATAAAAACTAAAACAAAGAAAGAAACCCAACCATACAAACCCACAACCAAACAGGGAAAAACTATTAAAGATGAGTTTTATTACAAGTGATATGCAGAAGGCGGCAAAAAGTTCCATGCTGTAGAAAATGCAGTGATCAGTTTCCACAGGGCAGCCTTGAGCTCCTGGTTCCTCAGGCTGTGGATGAGGGGGTTCAGGCCTGGAGGCAGCACCGAGTACAGAACTGACAGGGCCAGATCCAGGGATAGGGAGGAGATGGAGGGGGGCTTCAGGTGGGCAAAAATGGCCGTGCTGAGAGACAGGGAGAGCACAGCCAGGTGAGGGAAGCACGTGGGAAAGGCTTTGTGCTGTGTTTGTGCTCAGAGGGGATCCTCAGCATGGCCCTGAATATCTGCATACGGGAGAAAACAATGAACACAAAACAACCAAATACTAAAAATAAACTAACCACAATAAGCCCAAGTTCCCTGAGGTTGGAGTGTGAGCAGGAGATCCTGAGGATGTGTGGGATTTCACAGAAGAACTGGC